>WPDF01000261.1:0-62221 GCA_019137265.1 Neonectria coccinea
TCCAGGCTGGACCCGGCGCTGCCGTAGGGGTTCGGCGACGGCGGATGCGCCGAGTACGGCGACGGCGGGGCGTAGTGCGACGATCCCGGCGGCGTGGGCAGCACGGCGGCGGCGGCGGGCCGCGCGGGCGAGGCCGTGTCGAGCGGCGAGTATGCCGACGGCGGCTGCGTCGGGTCGTACGGCGGAGGCGGGCCGGACGGGATGGCTTGCGGTTCGGGGACGGCGGCCCAGGTGCTCGGGGTTGCGGGCGAGTGGTGAGGCGAATACGACGGCGTCGTGTGGAGGTGCGAGGGCGAGTATCTGTCCTGGTGATGCTGCTGATGTGACGACACGGGTGATATGTGGCCGCCCACCGACGAGTTCACGCCCAGGTCCGGTCTGGAGCCGCCGGGCTGGTACGGCGAGTCGTCCGGGTACGCGGCGTCGGGGATCGACTGCGACGGGTGGCTGCCATCGTGAGGATCCATGGCAGAGATGTTGTTTGACGAAGTTGGAGAGTTGGAGAGGAGAGAGAGAGTGAGGAGAGAGAGAGGAAAGGCGATGGCCCGCAGCTGGACAGTCTGACACGCGCGGGGGAGGAAACGAGACTGCGAGGTCCGTTTGATGACGGCGGATGCAAAGCCCAAGTTCGCGTCAGACAGGCCGGCGGGGGAATCGATCTGCTCTGCTCTGTCAGAGTCGTCCGCTCTATCTGAGTCGTAGATGTATCATGCAGTGGTTGTTGTCGTTGTTGTCCCCTCCGTTAAGAAAGCTGGTTTCTTGGCAAAAAGAGTCGCAGTCGCAGAAGAAAAAGAAACACTTGGTAAACGGGGTGGGGGACTTGTCCGTCCTAGGCGGGTGGGTGGGATGAATTGAGGCTGAGTCGCCCGTCTGGGCTGAAGCCAATCTGACAGAACGGTCACGCTTGTTTTTGGTTTGTTTGATTGTGATTTCCGACGGGAGGGGAACGCCGCAACGTTTTTGTTCGTTTCACGCTCCCGTCTACGGCAGCCTAGAAGGAAGCAAGAAATGAAGTAAATTAGGGAAGATCCCTTGTTGAAGAAGAAGAAGAAGAAGAAGAAGAAGAAGAGGAGAAAAGAAGCACTGCCTCCTCCATCGCCGAGTCCCCTTGGGAGGAGGCCCTGGCTAAACCCTACCGGAACCACGGCCGGCTACCGCAGCGCTAGCCAAAGAGAGCGACGTACGGCCCCGCCGGCGATGCGCGATAGGGATGAAACACAGCCTCAAACTATGGGGAATAGCTTGGAAGTAGCGCCAAGGCCCCTGCCAGGGGGGTTTGTTTCTACCAATTGCCAGGTTCATTCATTCTCACTGTCTCTGTAGGAAGTAGGGTACTGATAGATTGGTGGGACTAAGTAGGTAGGTGATTTGCTGAAGCGGTAGGCCAAGACTGAGACCGAATAACTGCCAATAATAGCTGATAAAAAGGAACGATGCATCAGGGACGGCGAACTGAGATTGCCATCCTTCCGACGTGGTCCAGACCTTTTTAGAGTTGGATGTGCCGCTCATTAAGCCGGTAGTCTACAAGCTAAACACCATGCTACAGTAGCATCATCCGTACCTTAATTCCAGGTGGTGTTTTGTTACAAGCGTCGCATTACAGGTGCCGAATGTCCTCTCGCTGATCATCAAGGGCCTTCCAATATATATCGAAATCAAAAATGAGTCGCTAGGTACTCTACATGCAAACATGCCGCTGTTGTTGAATTCCCAAGGACCCTTTATCCCTGCATCCCCGGAACACTCCGCTCGTCTTTCCCCGTTAGAACTCGCTCCTCCTCCTAAACCAACCCAATACCAATGTTTCCGCTCTTCTCTTGTGCATATAGATATTAGTACATAAATTTTCGCTCATCAGGAATCACTGTCCCGTATTGCTTAGTCCCTTGTGTCGCTTCCCCTGTTTGTAATTTGTCCATATGTTGAATCTGTACCCTTGCAGCCCAAACTGCCGTCTAGTAAGGCGGCCTCATCACGTTGCCCAGGCTTCCCTCGCCCGATCGGCTGTCGATGCCCCGGAGAAGATCCTGCAGGTCCATACCCTTTCCGCTGTCTTGCTGTGATCGTTCGGATCGTGAAAACGTGCTGTCACCACCCCTGCTGCGGAGGCTTCGCCTTCCCGACTTGAACCCTTGGTCCTGGAATGACACTTCCGTCGAGTGAATCGGGCTCTTCTTACCGCCCAACTGACCAACATTTGGCAGCGGTGGGACCGGAGGTACGATGTCGTCCTCTTCCCCGGCTTCGTCGTACAGGTCCGGTGGTCCTTCGTGGGGCGGGTGCGCGCTCAGGGGACCTCGGCGTCCCACCGAGACAGACCGCTTGGGACCACTGGTCGGACTAATCGCCTGCTGCTGCTCGGCCTGCGCAGGTGGGTTAAAGCTGATCTCTGAAGGGCTGTAGTCGTAGCTGACCATGCTGTCCCCGCTATCGTCGTCCGCACCGGCAAGGCCCGCTGTCTTGGGTGGGGGGTTCCCCGACAACACCAGCTTCAACTGGTCCACTGATGCGACACCACCACGGCTAGAGGTCGACATGGATGGGGAAATGGCACTGCGCATGCTGCTCTTCCGCGGCTTGCCCGTCCCTTCTCGTTCCTGGTTGGTGTGGGCCGAGTGTGGCCTCAAGTTAAACTGGCTTCCATAAGGCGAAATCAGTCCGTTGCCATTCACGTTTCCGTTGCCGTTCGCGCCGCTCGTGTTGACCGTGAGGTGGCCCCGGTTGGTAACCGAAGTTCCCGTCTTGGATCCTGTCAGTGATTCCGACTTGCCAACCGACGCTAGCATAGCCACGGCCGCGTCTCTGGACCAGTCTGTCAGCATCTGCTCGCGGAAAATAGGCGGCAGGTCCGATTGAGGCTCGGGAGTGGGAGCCGGGTTTATAGTAGATCCCAAGATGGGCCCGGATATACTCCGCCCAGGTGACGTAGGAGGACTACCTGGGGGTGTCCGGAAGCTGTCCTCGTAGCTGGTGGCGATGCACTCGACAAGAGAGCTCCGGTCATCGAACGGCAGCAGTTCTTCCCTCTCCAGCACGTTGATATCCCAACGAGGTTGAGGCCGCACCTCGCCTGGGTTTCCCACGAGAGTGACATCAGGCGGGGGAATGTGAATTCCTTCCACCCAGAAGCCCTTGCTTCGGCGTCGCACCACCTCATTCTGAATTGCTCTACCTACCACAGAGGCTTCAAAGTCGAACCTCTCCGTCAGTGCCCAGAAGTACCCATGACACAAGGCAGCCACTCGCACTTTGTGGATAGGCGTATCGATATCTTGGATCTCCTCCTGCAGCCGGTAAACCATCGGCACACCGTGTCTAGTAGAGTTGACTCCGAGCTTGAAAACAAGCTTGGTGAGAAGGACATGGAGCAGGACCAGGTCGTTTTCGTACTCGACAAACTGTAGCGCGTTATCATAGATGACAAGATGCAGCAGCGGCAGGAACTGCAGTTGTCCTGATCTCGAGGTTCGTTCCCGGTTGGAGGCGCTGGAGATTACTCGGCGGGCTTGGTTCGAGTTGGCCAGTTCCCGGTTCATCTTGAGAGACGAGCGAGACCGTGGCAAGGTCTCGTCTCTCGCCTTTGCGTCAGTGGGGGTGGCCTCCCGGTCGAGCCATGTTACTAGGGCATCAACGTATGCTTTCCTGACCTTCCCATCGGGATCGCGGAGGAGCCAATGGGTACCTTCCCAGACCTGCAAGGGGACTGGGTTCCGAGACAAGGCTCGGTTGCCTGTAAGCTTCTTCTCGGGGTTGGCAACCATGAGAATAGCCTTGACGACGGTGAGCGCCGAAGCCCTCCCAGCATTGAGGCTAAAGTAGTGGTCAACCTGTGACTGCCCCTCGGTCAGTTCGACAGTGGATACACCAGGACCAGCGTCGTTGGTTCCCCCTGCCTTCTCTCCGGGGGATGAATTGGTGCTGGAAGATCGCGACGGTTTCAGGCGGACGATGACGGCGGCAATCATGTCCGAGATCTGGTCTGCGTAATAAACGTGGGTGGCGAGGTCTCCAATGCATAGTTCGAGTCGTCCTAGAAGATCTCTGGTTTGCAGGCGTGCGCCCTGCTCAACGTCCGTTGCGCTTCCATCGTCGCTTTGGCCAGTCGAATTCCGTAGCTTGAATAGCTTTCGCATCTGCTTGATCAGTCCGAGGAGGACATCCATGACACTTAGTCCAATGAGATTCACGTCGGATCGCAAAAGAGAGCTCATCATTGTCGTCAGCGCCACCTGCTGGTTAAGAGTTTGTTCCTCAATGGCAATTCCCAGGAGCGTGTCCAATGCGGCGACCAGAATAACGTAGCGGTCCTGCACAGGGGCCCATCGCGAAATGATGTTGTAGATGGAGACGGCCCAGCCACTGTCGCGCTCTCGATCCTTGTTGAGAGTGACAACGGAATCGCCCTGGTTCACACGCTCGAGGATGAACTTCAGAAGACAGACAGTGGCGCTGTGGATCTGGGAGCGGTTCGGGACGACGAAGATGGTCTTGAGACACTCCATGGCCAGGACCCCAATGTCTTCCTCTGCCAGTTTGTCGACATCAAGGGCAGTTCCAGTCATGGCGACGGGGTTCGTGTCGCCGGCGGTATCAACGGTCGCAATGCTGGTCCTACGCTTCAATAGCTTCTCGGGATCACCCTGCTTCCCGACCTCGACGCGCTGTTGCAGAACATCCAAGAAATCCTCGTTGTCGGACCACAAGTTCTCGAGGATCCGGGGAACAATGACATCCATCTGGCGACCGGTGATGGAGGAAAGGGCCTCGGCAGTGGAAATGCTCCGAATTGCCTCGAGCCCGGCGTTCCTCCAGCGCATCTGAACGGGGTTGCTCACGGGGTCCTTTCCAGGCGTGTGACGGGGTGAGGCGAGCTGGGTGTAGAGTTGGACAATGTCTTCGTACTGGCGCAGGTATGTCTGGTCGGCGGAGAGGAGGGTGCCATCGTGGTAGTCGCAGAAGGCCTCGAAGGTGGGCAGAGACGACTCGATCATGGTGATGTCATCGGAACGGAGGACGGTGTCGAGGACCTTGAGGACGTAGGGTGCGATGAGGACGACATCTTTGTGGAGTTTTTCGATGAGGGCAGCGAGGATCTGCAGCGTCACCTGGACATTTCTGCGAGGCGGGTAGCCGGGAGTTAGTATTTGGCGGTGCACAGGGGGCGAGCACGAGACAGGAAGAAGGCGAAGGCAAGGAAGGGGAAGGAAGGTGGTTGAAGTCGTTTCGGGCAGTTTGAGGGGCTATGCGGGAGTGCGAAGGACGGAGAGATCGGATGCGTCGGTACCCGAAAGATGCGCGCAGACGTACCCAAAGCGCAGGCGCCAAACATCACTGGCTGTCTTCTTCTCGAGAAAGGCGCCAATCTTCTGGATCTTGGAGCGGCGGCTGGTGGCATAGTAGAGCAGATAGCTGAGCTCGCTGCTGTTGGGCTTGATGTCGACGGCGCCCTTGGTGGTCCGGGGATAGCACTTCAGGACCAGGACCTGGTGTTTGGGGCGACACTTTTGCTGGAGGGCGTTCATGGCGATGGCGCTGGCGCTCGAGTTCAGCTCAGCCCAGCCCGAATTGCCGTGCTTGCGGCGGTTGTCGACGGCGAGGGCGAGGCGGAGACGGAGGCGGAGGCGGAGGCGGAGTCGAAGTAGGAGAGAGAAGGACGTCGGGTTTCTTGAGAAGCAGAGAGCGATGCGTCGAGCGAAGGAGGTTGGCGTTGATGTAAGCGTGGGAGTGAGTGCATGGGGATGAAGATGGATGGGAGGAGCCAGGAGCCAGGAGCCAGGAGCCAGGAGCCAGGAGCAAGGAACTAGCGCAGCTGGGGCGGGACAGTTCACAGCGGACAGTTCAGTGGACGCCTGGACGGACAGGCCAGTGCACCAGCCACCAGCGGACAACGCTAACAGAAAAAGGACCAGGGCAACTTAGCGACTCATGGATACTTTGGCGGTACGTACTCGACACCGAGCGAAACAAGGGAGCCCACCCGGAATGCAGAAGAATGAGAAGATAAAAATGACGCAGGCCAACACCAGCACCGAGAAAAATGAAGTGATCCGGGAAGGACCAGATCGCCAGGCCATCTCCTGCATCAGCTCTGTGCTATCGATTCCTGCGTTGTCGATCGCCCCTCCCCGCCTATCAATGGGCCCTTTCATTACCGCCTGGTTGTGTATCAAGCAAGCCGTGGATTGCGCTCAGGGGTACCTGGTTCCTGCGTACCTGAGCTGAGGGAAGTGCTCTGCATCCGTGCTGGGGCTGATGGGCGTCGGTGGTGGCATAAGTCAGTTATTTATTTCAAGCTCGGGTTATTCCAGCCTCTTGCAGAATAGAACAACCCTTTCAATGAGAGGAGCGGACGAAAGTAGCATTACTTCATGGTTTGTTTGTACAAGGGTTCCTCTCGCCTATTTTGCCACGGGTCGTTTGTTTCCTGCCCAAAGCCGACCTCATCTCATCTCCATCCATCTCATCTATGGAAGACGGACAGACCCCTTTACCGCCAGACCGTCACCCGTTCTCCACTAGATACACACACACACACACACACACACTACTCCCCAGAAAATGTTTCCCGCAGCCACTAGAGTTGCTCCCGGCCAAAAAAAAAATGGTGGCGTGGCTTTTGGCTGCTTATGCCTTTCCCAACCTTGCTTGGCGCTGTCTCAATGTGTCTCACCCGCCAAAAAGGTACCAGCCAGCACAAGGGGGCAGTTTCAAGGAGACAGACAAAAAAAGAAGCAAAACGGTGGGTGGCCGACCGTTGGCTTCTTCAACGGTATTTTCTTTTTTGCCTTGACTCGAGTCCGATGCATTGAGCACTTCATCTTCGCAGCATGATCTTCACCGTCATTTAGCCATGCGCTCATCCAATGCCTCAAAGTGGGAATCGGAAGTCCGGATACAGCCGCGGAATCACCGTGTCGCCGCACACACGTCGCTCGCTCATTCGCAGGCTTACAGCGTTCCCGGATGTCTCCTCCGCTGCCTGACAGACCATCTAGCCGCGACAAATTCCGCAATGTCGCCTCCATGTACAGGGTAGGTAGCGTACGAAAAGTAGACTCTTTCAGCTTGAGTAAAGACGTCATCGTCCATCCGCCTTAATCATTGACGACGTCAAAGGAAGATTTTCTTGATTTCAATACTTCCTACCTGAGTCTAGGTTCTCATAAATCACCAAGACCAAGTATGAACAACACATTTCAACCCTTGCCAACAGAGCACCATCCCTCAAAAGACATGACCTGCTCGTCCCGGACCATCGCCGCATCCCATCCAATCCATTCATTCCATCTCTCCTCATGCGCATATGCAACTTCTCACCGCATTCCGCCATAAGTGACGCTTTTCCCCCAACAACTCCACGTCACCTCCTCACGACACCAAATATCGGCCGCTTCCGCGACTATTGTGGCCCCACCAGACATAATCGCAGCCACGTCCTCTGTCCACCTCGATCTAGCGCTAACATCGCCGCAGAGACGCCACAACAGAGTGTAGGTTGCCAACTGAAGTCCCTCTTACACTCCAATGCGTTTCGGAGTCGGTAATCTCACGAGCCCGAACCTCCGTCTCTGCCCCTCCGTATCGCGGGGTAAACGGGACGTCAGTTAGTGAATGTTTGCTCTCTCATCACACACTCGAACTGTACCGCAAGTGCACGGATAGAGTGAGTGTCTTGTGGCACCGAGATAAGACAAGCAAGAACCTGTGCCATTTACAGAGTGATGCCCGGCCGTTATTGGCTCTGAGATATGCACACTTCTCCAACCCTTAACCCTCAGCCTGTAAAGCTGGCTGTCAAGTTGTATGCAGTGCAACATGTCCAAGAATTCTCACAAATAATTGCTATTCATCAACCACTCTACTAGACCACTTTAGCTGTCTCGTCCAAGCCCTGTAGAATCCCATCAACTGCCTTCTCTATGTCGTAGTGATACATCCAGCTCCCCTGTTTGCCTCTCGTCCGCATGATGCGCTGCGCAATCTCCTCGTCCACCGAAAGACCCTCGGCCGCAACCTCAGCAAAAACACGGCCGTGCCAATCCAGCACCGCGTACAAATCTCCGTAATGCGGCGACCGGATCCGATCGTACAGCTCCAGCGCTGCCGCGACGCCCTTGCCGCCCTTCCACGCCCACTCCACGCTCTTCGTGAGCGCGTACACGTCCTCCAGGGCGAAGCCGGCGCCTGCTCCGAAGGCCCCGGATAGCGGATGCGACGCGTCGCCGATGAGGGCTACGGCGTCCAGAGCGATCACGCTTTCCAGCCGCGGACCGGAGAAGAGGGCGAATTCTTGCGTGCCACCCTGGGCGGCTGCGAGGGCGACGATCTTGCGCACGGGTTCGCAGAACCCGTCGTACTCCTGGACGAGAGCGTTCAGGTCAAACGGTCGTCCCCAGCTGACATGCTCCTGTCCCTCGGATGGTTGGCTGAGGCGTGCGGTGACCTCGAAGTCGTCGCCGCCGAGAGGGCTCGTGAACACGTATCTGCCTCCCAGGTTCTGCCAGAAGACAGACGCTTTGGGGATCCCCTCAATAGCTTCAGCCGTGGGCTTGTGGATGATGGTGCGGTAGGCTGATTGTCCGTTGTACTTGATTTTGTGCGATGGAAACGTGAAGGACCGGACGAACTGCCCACTGTTAGAAGATTGTTCACATGCGGGCGACTTGATTCCTTACCGATCTGATGCCATCGGCTGCAACAAGAAGGTCAACTTCATCCCTGTGACCATCCTCGAATTCAATCTCAACCTTGCCGCTTGCCAACTTCTGCACCTTGACAAGCTTCTGAGAGAGGCGGATTCTGGACTCGTCAACCTCCTTGAGGAGAGCTGCCTGCAACAGGGCCCGCCTGAGGCGACAGCTGACATGTTTCGGATTTACATGAGGAGGGTAGTAGTTCTGCTCGACAATCTCCCCGGTTCTTCCATTCCTGTTCTTGGTCAGCCTCGGATATCATCACGGCTGGCTTGATCCGACTTACCTTTGCTGTCCGCCGAGTCCTTCCGGAGACCTGAAGAAGTCTTGCGGCTTTATGTTCTTAGCCGCGCCGTTCCACTCGAGCATTCTCCATGTATGCTGCTGGAGACTGATTCCGCCACCCGTTTCGCTGATCTCGGGCTTCTTCTCATACAGAGTCCAGTCAACAAACGGGAGCTTTCCGAGAGCAATTGCAGCCCCAAGACCACCTGGCCCACCGCCAATAATGGCGACTTTCAATGGGGCGGCACCGTTGGTGTAGTCCTTGACAGCCATTGCACCCAATCAACTGTGTAGGTATCACTTGCTTGGAGTAAGAGCTGATGAGGTTTCACTGTCGTGCATCGATTGACCCAACTCCAAAAGATCGATAGAAGCTTATCTAGTGTATTTCGGCCGGAAATAAGAGGATTACGACGGGCTATATATCTATTTTGACATTGCCTGAGATCTCACACGATGGGCCTATCCCACTGCTATCCCACCTAATTGCGCCATCCCATGACCGCATTGCTAATTATGGACGACGGGCAATAAAGGAATCAACCCTGGCGGGATGAGGGAACGAGGCTTCTAATCTGTGGAGTCATGCTGAATAATTCCAAGGATGGTAAAGTGCTCACATCGAAGACGTTTTGAGGCGGGTTGTATTCGTGATATCTCGAGACCATCCATCCCACTCCTCCGGAACCGGCCGCGCGTTCTGGGGCCACCGTCAACTATCGCACCATTTTTTAGATACGCAATGCGAAGGAGGTTTGAGCCGTACTTCGGAACAAATAGTCTTTCCGAACTACAAAATAATGGCGGATTAATGACCGAGTCTATGGCTGGTGCTACATGTATAGCTGTAATACAACATTCTGATCACATACTGTTTAACGGCTTATGATAAAAGGTCTTGGTTCTCTAGCTGACCTTTAACGTTATCTAAGCTACTAAAAACTATGTTATAATTGCGCATTATATTGAAGGTCGCTATTGGTTTAATTCACCTCAACCGTCTCCCAAACTCAAGAGCTTAAGATACTTAACACACGATACTGAAATCTAATGTCATAACTTATTGAATACGAAACAGTATCAACAGTATCTCGGGTATCTTTTATACTGCGTTTCTAATTTAATGGTCATTATACTGGAATGACATGGGTAAAGAAGTAGAGGAACGAGTGCGTAGGAGTCAGCGTCACACTTGAAGCCTGATGTTTATTCTCGCCTTTTATTACAAAGGAATTCATTCTCTTCAACAACGATGAGGGTAGTCTCTTAACTAGTCCGCATGAATAACATATATCGCTTGTTTTGTCTCAGTAATTTTCTTATTGGAGAGGAACATCCATGCCGTTGCCGAGGTCGCTAATAGCTAGATGGACAGCGCCACATCGCTTAGTCTATGGAGCGGCGGATCACGGCCTCATGCGATAAATTTGCGTTTAGATAGTATCAAGAACAGCTGTGTCGGCTCCCCTTTAAACCATTTTTGGATACAATTCAGCGACCTAATATCCAATTCCAAGCCTACAATAGCATTTCCCTCATACGTAGTACCAAGCCGGTAACTGTATCAATCAGCCGATATCGAAGCTTAGATAACCACAGGTCGTTCGTTATCTGCATCTCTTGCACTGGCGCAGTTTACCCCTCATCCTCATATACTTTGCCATTGACAACCAGCTCACTGTCGAAACCAACATGTCTCCTCCTGCCCTGAACATCAACCCTCCTCTTCTCAACTCGGCCACGCCTTGGGCCACGAATCTTGAGAATCTGAGAGCTATTCTCGTCTCTCCATCGACAGGCGCTGTCACAACGCGCACCTCTCTCATTCATGGCTTCCCCCACCAACACTCCGATCATCAATACCTCTTTTTTGACCCGGCATCCTCTACACCGGACAAGGGCACTTCGTCGACCCCGGAGACACCCGTTGGCCATACAGAAACCGCTACGGCTAGTCTCAATAACTTAGGCTACAGTCCAATCCCACTAGATGGTTACTTGGAATTCCTCTCACAGCTGGCTCATGACCACCCGGAGCTACGAAAGACCATCATTATCAGCGTCACCGGCTCTCCTCATGAAATCCAGACCTGCTATGAACGTATCAAGGCCGCAGCCCAGGACATCTCCTTCCCACTCGCTATGGAAATCAACCTGAGTTGCCCGAACATCACCGGCGCACCACCGCCGGCTTATGACGGAGATGCTCTTGCAAAGTATCTCGCTGTACTCCCTGAAGCGCCTGTCTTGGCTATCGGAGTGAAGACGCCTCCCTACACCCACCACGGCCAATTTTCGACGCTCATTGACGCCCTACGACCCGCAGCTTCGTCTTTAAGCTTCATAACTGCCACCAACACGCTTGGTTCATGCCTGATTCTTGAAGATGATGGTCAGGGTGAACTGAAGCCGCAATTGCCCCATCTTGGCGTTGGAGGTATGGCTGGTCCACCACTTCACCCTCTTGCGCTGGGAAACGTGTCGACAATACGAAAACTCGTGGACGCGTCACCAGAACTGAAGCATTTGCGGATTATTGGTGTAGGTGGGGTTCGGGATGGTGATGGCTACCGCAGGATGAGAGCCGTGGGTGCGTATGCAGTGGCTGTAGGCACGGGATTAGGGAAACAGGGGCCAGGCGTGTTCGAAAAGATTGAGAGACATATCAAGGGGGCATGGCAAGAAACATAAAAAGGCTCCAGATTTGCTCATGGAAATGACGGGAAAAGCGTTTGGATGATTACTTCATGCAACTCTTAAGGTGATGAGAATAAACAAGCTGAAGAAGCCTCAAATGCAGCAAGATGGGTTGACTTGATTGAAAATGAAATAAAGCTGAGACTATGAATCTGAAAACGAAATTGCAAAGCGAAGGCGACTTGACTGATGATGACTGGGGAACCCCATTCTTCATCCAGAAAACGGACAGCCCGACTACCAAAGACAGAAGAAGAAGCGAAAGCACCAATCCCAATTTCCGATCTCTCTCCTAACATCTACTTCCCGCGTCGGCCCTCATCTTCCTTTGCAGAACAATGATGGACGCCATTGACCTGCTGCGTCTCCTCATGGATATCAGAACCATTGGATCTGCCTATTACATGACAATTCTGCCAGTGGCCATCGACAAGAGGTAAGACAACCGGCTCATCGCCCTGACTTTTGGATTTGAGGCCATTGACCTGAGTACCAGGGCCATTCACGCTACAGCCCTTGAAGCTGAAGTAGCCCGGGACCGGAACCATCTCCATCTCGACCTTCTTGGCGGTGGTGTCGAAAAGAAGACCGTTGATTTGGTGCCCCGAAGTTATCGTGCAGTTGTTCCAGCGTTCCATACTAGGCCCGGGTTGTGCTCCACCAGAACACTGCTGATCTTGTGATCTCTGCGTGCTGTTCATTGCGTGGTTGAAGCTGTTGAGTGAAGAGCCCGAAGCTTCCTCAGCCCAGCCAGAAACCTGTTGAGTAGAGGACCAATCCTGTCGAACGAGGGCAGTGCTTGTGGCTGGCGATGTGGACGGAGAGTTGCGCCCAGCTTCTTCCACCTGCGAGACAGAGGGCATGTTGGCCATGGTTCTGATGTCGGATTGGATTTGATGTAGAGCTCTTGCTTGGATATCTTCAATGAGCAAGGAGAGGTTTGTTTTGTGACGCTCAAGCAAAGAAAACGTGTCGAGGAGATCCCTTTCTTTATGAAGGAGAGCAAGTGTACGAAGAAAACGACCTTTTTGAAGTAAAGAAGTGAGAGAGTTGTCGTCAATGATGGCAAGAAGGGTCTGTGTGTGGCCTCCAACTTCGGCTGTTTGAAGAAGGGGATTTGTGGAAATGGACTCCGAGACACTGCGAAGCTCGTTGAGTTGCTGATGATATCTTTTGAGTGTAGATGAACCGGCTTTTATCCTTTTCATGAGATCCAGCAGCGAGACACACACCACGACCAGCTGGGTCGCTGTTGCGGCGACACCGACAATCTCTGCCATGGCGACTTTCAAGCCTGAAAATAAGGCAGCATGGCTGAGCTTGGGTGTCGAAGGGATATTGGCCCAAGAGCCGTTATTGAAAGGCGGTGAAAGATGCCAGACCGGTAAAGATGTTGTATGCAAGAGCTGTGATGGCTGCATTAACGTGGCATCCAAAGACCCCTACGCTTTTTTTATGAAAGCGGCCGCTTTCAAGACCTTGGGGATTGCGAGTGTGAGGTTTTGGGCAAGGGATTGGGCGAAAATCCTTGTGAGGCTGTGAGTATGGACTGAAGAGCCTCATCTGCGGTGCAACTTGAGCCTGCTGGACGATGGGGGCGGAGTAACTCACGGTACACTGGTAGTGACGAATGAGCCGTATCCATGTAAGTAGTTGGTAAGACACTGCTAAGGCAACCAAGGCGTTGTCAGACTGAGGCAAAGGTGGACTGAGGGTGTGCTGGGAGTGGGAGCATTGCGAATTTGAGCGTCACAGCGAGAAGGAGGAGCCGAATTCGTAAGGTGATCTACTTTGATGCGAAGAGACACGTTAGATAATGATAGAAGATAAAAAAGGCTTCTCATTGATATAGGTAGTCTGTCTACATCTTTACTTACCCAGAATCTGGTCCTGTTCAATATCGTTGCCCGTGTTTGAACTAATTGGGTAGACTGAGCTACAACGAGTACAGAAATTCTCGCACCGAGAATAGGGCAGACAATGATCGCGAGGGAAAGTCAAGTAGACTGCAGAATTCGGGATAAGATACCGAACCGATACTGAGTGGAAAGGGTGTGAGGGCCAACATCGACGCAAGTAAGCTTGTACGACTTGGGGGCTGAACGGTGAGAAATTATTTCAAGCTCGAGGCTTCTGACGGCATTGGAGATTGCCCAATCGGCCTGGCAAGAGACGGAAAGGGAAGGAATGTGTTTTAAAGAAGAAAAGAAAAGAAGGCGTCACGAGGCCCTCAATCCTGTTGGTGTGGCAGACGCCGCACGGGATGGCACCACGTATGCACACCAACTGCATGTCTTCCATGCAGGCGAAGAGACAGATGGTTGGCTGTGTGCGTTGGGGCTATGCCCAACTTCTTTTTCACCAGCATGCATCTGAGGGAGGACAATCCTGGATATCAACTTACTTGCTTCTGTGCGCCCAGTCTCAAAACTTTGGTCCATGGTATGGTTTCAGAGGGGACGCTGTGCCTGCTCGATTCCCCCAGCCTTGTTTGTGAAATTGTGATTTAACGCTCACCCCTGTCGAGTGACAACCCTAGGCCCCCGAGCGCCACACGCACCGAGTTGTTCTCTCCTGTGAATTGGGTGCGACAACTCGCACTCCGCTCGAGGCGACCACATCCCTACTCCACCATCACAGCACATGGCTTCGACAGAACCAACCATACGAAAGCAGCGAGTCTCACATTTAGCAGCCATGAGGGGCGCCACAGCGGACCGTGAAACCAATGCCAGCACGAATCCCGAGAGAGAAAGGTTCGAGGGGAACGTCGCCTTTGGGGAGCAGGTCAATGGGTTTTCGTTGGACCAGAGGGGCGCCACCGTTAATAACACCACCAACACCTTTGTCTTCCGGCGACTGGAGCAGAGTGCAGCGGCCGAACCAGCGGCCGTCCTACCTGGCCAAGACTGGAAGCGTCGGGTTTGGCGATTGCGCCACGGAGTGAGCTGCTGGACTGTGATCAAGCTCCTCACCATCGCCACGCCGCTGTGGTTGACTTGGAGGGCACTTGGGATGATCAATGCTGCGGTGTAAGTACAAGGCCCAGGGATTCTTTGTCCGCTCTAATTACAGCGCTCCCTCGAGAAGCTCGGTGCTGACTACTACTTCGGGGTACCTGCAGCCACGCAGCCTCCTTGACAGGCCAACTGACGGTGGAATGGCCCAAGCACGGACTGAGACTCGTCGTTGGTGACCTGCTGAATTGAGTGGTAATTAAATACGAGCCTGGCTGTACTGGCGAACCACCTGTCGTCCCCCCCCAGCGGGTTGTTGGTTGGTAGGGATGGTTGGTAGTGATCCGGGCCCCAAGACATTTTACTCTGCGAAGGAGTGTGGTTTCTTTCTTATTACCGTGGCTATGGCCTTGGATTCTTAAAAGCAGATGGAGTAAATGGAGCTTTAATAAAGCGGGAATACGTTCTTGGATGGACGTCAGTGTTACACAAATTAGAAGAGTAAACGTCGGAGAATAGGGGGCAAATCATTGCTATTGATCTAGGGCTCTTTCTTCGCTGGAGTCGTCAAAACAGATGCCCCGTTTCGCTCGTGTCTGTTCCCCTCTTACCGCTACTACAGTTGGGCCGATGTCCGCATCGTTATCAGTTTGAAGACACCGAACTACAACAACATGAAGCAACTTGGATCAATTTAGGGCAGTGCCATTTTTTGTGGCCAAGGGAGACAGAATGTAATGATGCTTTGGTGCCTCCCATTTTATGTACCCAAATAAACCAACACAGTCCCTGCTTCCGTACCATTCAGACCTTCAATAAATGTACCAGCACATCCTCCTGAGAGGCCTCACAACACAGTGCCCATTAACGACGCCAAATCACCAAACATCTTAATCGACAGAAATCGCACTCCAGCGAGAAAGCAACGCCCCCAATTCCATCCCGGGTGCGCCACCTCTGTTATCCCCAGACAAAAACAACCTCACCATCTCAGTTGGAGGAAGCGCGAGCGCCACGGGTATGTCCTTCAACTCATCCTTCCCAGGCCCGAGATTCTCCAGATGCGGAAGTGCCTCTGCCGGCACCTGGGCCTTCAGCGTCCACGCGAGCGCCTTGGCTCCCAGGAGGATGAAGCGGGCCATGGGGAAATCGCGGGCGGTCCATCGCAGCATCAGTGTCGCTCGGAAGAAGACGCCGTGGGTTCTGGGGTCATCTAAGTAAGGCACCACGGTCAATACGGCGTTGTACAGCCCGCACAGGACCATGACTGAGTAGTCCTGCAGGGAGAAGGCCCGGATGTATTGCTCGACGACCTTTGTGTCGATGTCGGCGTAATGGATGCACAGGTCCTTCACACTCGACCGGTTGTCGAAAATGGTATCGGGCTGTAACGGACGCAGGACGCTCACCAGAACCTCGTCGAAATACACCCTAAGACTACTGTTAAGGTCATTCTCCTAGTAGCTAGAGGACCGACTAACCTCAAGAAGCATGTCTGAGGAGTCAGATTTGACTCAAACTTCATGTACGATGGGAGCAGTCTTCTCCACTGGACCAATTCTTTGTGAAGACCGCGTCTCGTTTCGAGATCCTCGTCGCTGCCAACATTGGCCCTGTCATTTACGCGCATGACTCGATACAGGAATAAAGACAGGTCGCAAACGGCGTGCTGAATGCCCGGAACAAAGGGAGGTGATGTGCTTGCAGCAGTGTACGGATCACCGAAGAGATCGACATTTCCTGGCTGAGTAGAGGACAGCCGCTCGTCCGTCTCGAAGCATCGGGGAACCTTCGGCGGTGGGATTAAAGACAGCTCCAAGTACACGTATGCGACAATGCTACACGGCATTTTCCAATCAGCTTCCTTCGAAGAGTACCCTGTGGTCATCTCACGTACCTTTCGTAGCAGAACAGGCCCCAGAGGGCTTTCGCTATGACCTGCCTGTGCCGGAGCTTTACTGGATCGTCTTTGATCCTGTCAAATGTTTTCTCGAGGTTCAGTCGGGAGGACATCTCGCAGGCGGAATAGCGGTACATCTGACCGCAAAGTTGTTAGCTGGAGAGAGCAGACTCTGGCGTTCAACGAAGGCATGCATGTCCGCATTGTCCATAAGAAGACCCGAGCCTCTAGAACTTGCAAGTTGTCTGTTTTTTTTTGAGGAAGCATACGTACCATGCTAGCTCTGTCCGTCCCGAGATGGGTGCACATTGTGAAGAGCAGAGTAAGCCCCTGAATAGTGGGAAGAGTGGCACGCCCACCCTCAAGATCAAGCAGTTTCTTGGCCTCGTCGAAGAACTGAGTGCCCAGGTCTTTGCCGCCTAAAGAGGACATGGACTTTGCCCGATCAGAGGTGAACTAAAAATAACGAGTTAGGAGCCGCGCTGTGGTGGTGTGTAGCTGACACGTACGTATCGCGAGGCGCACATGGCATTGACCAGAAACGGCGAGCAGTACTTCGCCGTCTTGAGATCCCCGCGTCGCATATCTTCTAGGAAGGCCTCCCGGTCGATGAAAGAGAAGAAGAAAGCATCGTCCCATGTGAAAAACGACGACACCAGCTCCGAAACCAGGCCGTCGCCGGCGACGGCCGTCCACGGGCGGGCATGGACTCGGATCCGGCTCTCGCTCAGCGCCTTGAGGTCTAGGCTGTTGATGCGGAGGTTCACCGGAGCGACGGGAGGTCCCGAACTCGGGCTCGGATCGGCGAGGTACCGCGTCGAACTCCGGGCAAACTTGAGAACGGCAACGGGGTCGTCGACGGCGCGGACCTGGGCGAGCGTCTGGCGCGCTTCTGCCTCGGGGAGTCGGTGCAGCATGCGGTACAGCTCGCGCCACTGATCGTTCTCGACCTGGAGCGCCTCCAAGCTCTTCTTGAACGGCGTGATGCGGAAGGGATCGCGATCGACGTGGGGATAGCTACACTGCGTCACGCGTATCACGCAGCGGTCGCAGGAAGGCCGGTTCCCGTTGCAGCGCTCCTTGCGCTTGCGACACACGTTGCAGGCGACCGTGGTGGGCTTGCGCTTCGGGACCAGCGTCCGCTTGGGAGGCAGCCGAGGACCTGGCTTCACGACGGCGCGCCTGTGCTCCTCGACCTGGCTCGTCATGGCCTGGATCGACGGCAGCCCCAGTTGGGGTCGATTGTCCGCCATTTGGAGTCTTGGAGTCTTGGAGTCTTGGAGTCTTGGAGTCTTGGAGTCTTGGAGTCTTGGAGTCTTGGAGTCTTGGAGTCTTGGAGTCTTGGAGTCTTGGACGCGGATGACGAGTGGAGTGGTTGGTTTGTCTAGGGCGACTAACTTGGTAGCAGGGACGCGAGCCAATAACTTTAGCCCTTTTTCTGGGTGGATCGGGAAGAAGAAGGCTAGAACGACGGTGATCAGTTGACGAACGAACTAGAGACGTGAGAGGGAACTGGAATCTGCTTGGTATTTGGCGGCACGTCCGCACAGCAGCGTCACATTGACGTTGAGACAAGAACGCGACGGTTACTTGTTCATCTACTCAGCCGCTCGTGAATGGAATGTGACTAGTCCAGGTAGTCGGTCCAACTAGTGCTTTCTTGGATGCGCCATGCTTACGCACATGAACGTTTTGAACCTGGTGCATAAAGTCCTGCGAAGATTGGGCCGGCTTGGCACGAAATGGATTTGCTTTTGAGGAGATACAGGATGAACCAACTACTTCAACCCAACCCCGACCATCACACAGCGAGTCTAATTCCAGTCCTGTTCCCCACAGCCGTGAGCTCACGAGGAGCAATATTCAGGCAACTCGAGGTCAAGACAATGTACAATGAACAAAATTGCGAGACATTATTAACGAAAGTCCTACCAAGAAAGTCCTTAACGTCAAGGTTGCGGCTCACCGCCCAGACAGCTGCAGGCGAGAACAGACAAGCGACCCTCCGCATGCCATTGGCTGAGATAGTGCTCCTTGACTCAAACCCAAAGCACTTCCTATTCTGATACCCTTTCGTTTTGCAATCGAGCCAACAGATGTCGCCGGAGGTCACCGGAGGTGTGTGCATTAGACTGAGACACGGCTGAGCGGAGATCTGCACGCAGAACTGACAGGCCGTGGGGGAGAAGGCAGATCTAGACCCGCGCCTATTTAAGAAAACGGTGGTGGGGAAAATGGACATTTATTGTAGCAGCTGTTCCGTTTCTAAGTCCTGAGTAGCTTACAAGGCAGCTAAGGAGGCGGAGGCCATCGCGGATAAGAATCTTACCAAAAAGCTAATTATACTAAGATATTTTATGGCATTGTAATTCATACATCCTTACGCAAGTTACGGTGTTTTCTTTTATAATTATTTCTGAAGACGTTCCTGAAGGATTTGGAGGTGGACCAACCGTGAGACATACCGGACGTTTGAGCATAGAATGACGCGTTACGCGTCAATGGTTAAGGAGGGATATTCAAAACAATCTAATCAGCCTTGCCAATTTGGATCTCGAGCTATTTTCTAGGTCCTTGGAGGCCCAACTCCCCCGTACTTTCAGCTCTTTGGGAGAACAGCCTTGAGCTTGAACCGGAGTAACGACTGCCCAGGAACAAGAAACCTCTCTCCACGACCACGATTGCGAGGAAATAAAAGTAAATTCCTTTGAACGACAGGAGAAGAGCGGACCGGAGCGAGTATGGGTACTGGTGAATCCAGGATGTGTTGTTCGGAAGTCAGTGTCTGAGTCCCATTGGCCCTAGGCAGATTGACTTGGCTAAACAGCAAGGAGGAAACGTACAAGCAAAACCCACGACAAGGGCGAAATTAATTAGAATTTTCGTCTTCATTGCAGATTATAAAAGACCCAGTGAAATCACACAAGGAAATCACCCAAGCTTTGCTCCGTACATGCATGTAAGAATAGAAAATTGAGAACCTTTTGATAACAGTATTTTAGCACTCGAAAAAACCAATATACGAACGACAATGTGCCGAAGACACGGTTCAGGCCTCTGGTATTTCTTGGCAAAAGCAAGCTTTTTTTGCTTGGACACTACTGTTACATTGCGACACTCAAGCGGTGAAGCTTCGGAACAGCCCCTCGCCTTAGTAAAACTGCTGAAACGGGCCCATTGATCAACATTCCCACAACAACAAAATCGTCAGATACGAAGCCGGCACCCACCTCACCATTCCAGGACCTGACAGCTACTCTCGCCTCATCCCTACACAACTGTGAACGCCCGTATAGGCGGCAGACATGTCCCTCTCGACCTCCCTCTCCCAAGCCTCTCTGGCCGCAACCATACTCGCATCAACCGTCGGAACGTATCATGCCCTCTCTCCTCCCAATCCCAGCCCGGAATCTCCCTCTTCCGCGGCCGTCTCCGACTCAATCAGTCGCTTCCACCTCGCGAGCAAGCACACGACCAAGGTGGCACTCGCCCCCTTCAATCTCCTGGCACTGCACGCCTCCAGCCTCGCCTACACCAATCCGGAGATACCCTCATCCCTCCTCCGTCACGGCGTCGAGAATGGACTAAATGCCAGCCTTATCACGTGGTCGCCCGCAACGGCTATCCCGCTCGCACTCATTCTCTGCGCCGGCGTTCCCCTACGCCTGGTTTCGTATGCTTCACTCGGCAAGAACTTCACTTTCGCACTCGCGGCGCCCGACCGGCTGAAGATGACTGGTATCTACGGCTACGTGCAGCACCCTAGCTATGCCGGACTCGTCGTGCTTGCTCTTTCGAACGTGGCGCTGCTGTGCCGCACTGACGGCGTGCTGAGCTGCTGGATCCCCCCTTCGTGGTATCAGGTGGTCCCCTACTTGGGCTGGATATCTACCCCCATTGGCGTGGGCATCTTCTTGTTTGGCGTATGGACCCGGGTGAGGCAGGAAGAGCGTATGTTGAGGGCCAAGTTTGGTGTTGAGTGGGAGGAGTGGCATTCCAAGACACCCAGGTTTTTGCCATGGAGATGCTAGTTGTGCGTCTCTCAGGGAAATAAACCCAAGCAAAGTGTACTGCCGCCAGTCTACTTCACGTCCTGCGAAGCTCTATCTAATTCTATGTACTTATCTAAATCTACATACCTATTGACCTGTTCCATCCAACACCACGTTGCAATAATTCATGCATCTATGCCCTTGCCAGTGCCGCAACAACCGAGAACTGGCCTCCCGCACCGGCAGATACCAAATGTTGATCGCGGACCTGCTTTCCCTTGATGAGCTGGGGAACGTCGGCATCGTCTTCGTTGCCAGTACCCAGCTGCCCACCGGAGCCGAACCCCGTGGCATAACCACTGCCATCCTTGGCGATGTAAACGGTGTGGCCGGTACTGCAGGCAACGTGGACGATGCAGTCGATGCCCGAGACTGCAGTGGGACGGAGGCAGATGCGCGGCTTATCTCGCTCATCACGTAAGATGTGTGACGAGTCCTCCATCTGCTGCTGCGTAAATTCGATGCCCAGCTGCCCGCCGTCAATCCTCCCCCACATGAGGCACTGCCCATCAGCCGTGACAGCAGCTGAATGGTGAGTTCCAGCAGCCAGCACATGAATTCCCTTTCCAGACAGCCCGGGGATCTTCACTGGATGCTGTAGAAGGGCCCCGTTGCCACCTGCAGAGGACGCATCTCCAGCTTGGCCGAAGCTGTTCAGGCCCCAGGACCAGACGTTGTCCTTTCGGTCGACAGCAAAGGAGTGATACGCCCCGGACGCAATGTACGTGGCCTTATTCCGGAAAATCTCTACGCGGCTGGGAATAAGCCCGTCTTGACTGCGTGCGAACATGCGCTTGCCGAGCTGGTTCTGCTGGTGGGAGCCCCAGGCCCAGACGTTGCCGGTCTTGTCGAGGGCAAGTGCGTGGTTCGCTCCGCAGGCGATCTGAGTGATGTTCTTGAGGCTATGAATAAGACGAGGTGTCCATTGCGTCTTGATGAGCTTCGCATTTTCGTCGTAGCCAAATCGCTTGTTCCCTTTGGGGTCCTGCTATTGATTAGATGTGCATTTAAAAAAGCAGGCAGAGGACATAGTTACCACGAAAGTGCCCCATCCATACACGACACCAGTGTCGGTAAGGGCAAGGCTGCAGCTATCGCCTGCAGCAACCTGCGTAAATTTTGTGCCCGGCGGGAAGTGGTCTGGCGACACTTCACCGGGAGTAGACTCATGGGGGTTCAGCAGCTCATCCTCGTCGCCAGATTCATCATCCACGTCCTTCATCTCGCAGTCCCAGGAAGTATCTCTGCCGAGAGCGCCGTTGTCGTTGACGCCCCACGTGATGACTTTGTTGTCCACGGTCAGGGCAATAGTGTGCAAGCCGCCGCAGCAGAACTTGGACACATGAAAGGCGGATGGGTCGTTTGGATCGAGGTACGGGTTGACACGGGGCGTCAAGGCCGCGTTCCGTGCTGGTCCGAGGCCCAGCTGAGAGCAGTCGCCACTGCCGAAAGCGAGGATAGTGAGACTTTCTGAAGGCTTGTTGGTGGTCGCGGAAAGCGTAGAGCGTCCGCGTGTAGGCGATTTCTTAGAGGTCGACGGTTGCTCCGGTGAGTGGACGGTCTGGGTTCTGGATTTCTTGGTGGCGCGTTGCTTGTTGTCGTTTGCTTCCTCCTCCTTCGCCTTGGCCTTTCTCTTGCGCGATGTATCTGGTCGAGAGTCAGCACAGAAAATATCGCGAAAATACGCGTGTTGGAACTTACTCGGCGGGAATGTTGATGCTGCGGTCGTCTCTTTGTCTGGTGTGTCGAGCTTCGTGTGCGCATCGCCGGGCGCATTTAGCTTGGCCCTCGCCGAGGGCGTTTTCCTCGGAGCCATGGCGATCGTTTCAGGTCGACAGGGCGCTCCAAAGGGCTCAGCAGCCGAGAATGAAGGTAGAAGAGTGATGCATAAATTGCCGGGTCTGAAGTATGTAACTTGGAAAAATCATTGACGTCCCTTTGCTGTGGTAAGCTCACATCTCACGCGTTGCTGCCTAATAAAAAAAAGGGTAGGGGACTAGGGACCCTCAATTCTGCCTTGTGCCACAGTGACACGAAGACTTATTAAGGTCACTGACTCCCTGCAAATCGGAACTGACTTGTCTACGAAAATTACCAAAGGCCATGAAGCATAATTTATGACTCACGAAGATTCATGATTGTTTTTCAGGCGAATGGGCTGCCATTTCGTTATTGATTGAATTTCATACACTGCTTTACTAATAATCTAAGGAAGAATAATAACACAGGTCGAAGCAAAGCGGTATACCATTCCATTTTCAGTCCCTTAGGTCGCCTTTTCTTCTTTCTCGGGCTCAGCAGCCACTTCAGTCTCTGGGACAGGCTCCTTGCCGTTCTCACCCTCGCCCTTTTCGTCATCCTTCGTCTCCTTTTTCGAGAACATCTTGACGCTTGGCATGGATACCTGGCCTAGAGAAGACACCGACGCTGGAATTCCGGGCATAGAGGGTACAGCTGGCATCTGTGGCATCTGCGGCATCTTACTGGGCAGCCAGCCCTTTACACCGGTCAACCCAGTTCCTCCGGCTTGCTGCGCTACCCGGAACAGGTGGTTCAGGTAGTTTCGCTTTTCCGGATCGTTGTCGTCGGTGCTGGCCTCTCCGAGGAGGTCGCCTTCGTCGCTCGGTAGAGGGACCAGCGATGCGGCGGCGGCGATGTCGATGGGCGACTCGTCGGGAAGTTCGTCGCCGGCCTTCTTCTCATCGTCCACAGCCTCCTGGATTTTCTCAACCTCTTTTGGTTCTTTCTCCAATATCTCCTTGACCGCAGTGCCTTCACCTGCTTCATCGGCTGGTGTCTCTTGAAATTTCGGGTCATCGAAGATGGGCTCCTCGCTCAGGAACCACTCCTTGACAAGATCAGCAGCCTGTTCCGTCATATCCTCGTATCCTGCATGTTTCTCCGGTCTGAACATGCTGAGGTGCGCCTGGATCTCATCGTCAACCCTGGGCAAGACACGTCGAGTGAACAGGTGATGAGTCGGGTGAGTCTCTTCAGGGACCGCACAGAAGGTCCTCTCTGGCACGAAGTAGCCTCCGCTCCAGTAGCCGTTCTCGCCAAGGGAAATATAGAAATCGTGAATGCCGACACCCTTTAGAGCGCCCATGCGCTCGAGGCGACGGTTCAGCTCCTTTTGTCTCAACAAGGCGCCGACAAAGGTGAAATGGTCGGAAAGCCAGGCAAACGATTTCCCAACATTGCCGCGGTTGATGTACGCAAGGCCCTGGCCCAGAGTCTCCATACTTTGTCGATAGCCCTCGACGATGGAATCCTTGTTGATGTTCTTTACGCTTCTCATCCCCTTCATGATCGCCTCTCGGTTCGTGTAAGCAACCACACCTCCAGCAGCGATGGCGCCAACCGTGCCAGTCTTGACAGCCACTAACTGCCATACTTTCCACTGGGGACTTCGTGAGGTTGGCACTGTGGAGGCTGCGGAGGTCGCTGCGCTTCGAGCGCCCAGTCGAGCTACGGCAGCGGGTGCAGCAGCGGACAGTGCAGTCATGACGTTGAAAACGGTGTTGACCTTCTGGTAATTCGAAAAGGCGCCGTAAACGAACATGGATCGAGCAAGTCCGTTGTAAGGGGTATCGAAGGTGAGAATTCCTTGGATCGGGGGAAAGATGTCGCCATCGTTGTTATTGCTTGACGCCCTATTGTTGAGAGCCAAGAAGAGAGTGTCTGCTGCCACAAAGCCTCTGGTTCACTTCAGATTAGTTGGATACTCTCGAAGAGTGGATATTGAAAGCATACCCCATGGAATGAGCGACGAGGACGACCCCAACATCTCTGTCATTAGGAGGCCATGGGTTCTCGGAGCGCTTCTTCCGGATTTCCATCACACGTTCCTTCAACCTATGATCCGTTAGAACCGTTGTTACTGTGCAAAGTGTAATAAGGGCGCACCATTCGAGCAACGCCTCGCTGGCTTCCGAGAGTTCACCCTTGGTCTCATATTGCGGATAGACGACAGACTCAACACGATCACCTGGTAGTTGCTGCGCGACAGCTTTCTTGAGGTGCTATTGTTGCATCAGCAAAGTGTTTTTCGTTGCCACATACCATGACGTACGAAGGGAAAGTCGAAGAAGGTATCGTCCGTTCCCTGGATTCCTCAGATCAGTATCAGATATTCTACAGAATCACATGCCGCACACCTTGAACCCGTGGATGAAGCAGAGTAGTAAAGTTCGTGGCATTTTGACAGATTTTGAAGTGAAAGGTGCTGCTTAGAATATGCGACGGGATTATTGACACTCCCTGGGTAGGCAGATGGGTTTTAAAGTGTTGATGACGGGACCATCGTAATCTGTGTGACGTTGTGGCTCGTCAAACAATGGTATTCCAGGTTTTCTAGCCACACAGACGAAGCGTGGGTGTGTGGCGAGAACATCTGGAGCCAGTCATGGTAGGGCGGAGGTTGTGGATAACGTCATACATATCGTGGTTGCGCCGCTACAACTCGGCACCTAGCACGTGATAAGAAGGTGTCCCGTGTAACTTCCTTGGATGCTGCATCTGAGGGACGAACTCTATCTCAACCTCTTGGAAGTTCTGAAAGAACAGACCTGATTGGGTGTCCTTCATTAGTCGCTGGTGATCCAGGTTCTGGTCCGACAATTTTCGCAAGCCTACCACGTTTGGAATATGCTATGTTACCAGTAATAGCAAGTGCAAAAAGAGTTAATCAACTACCCTCGTACCTCGTATGGATGGACAGAGCTACTATTCATGCTCCAAGAAAAACCAATGATAGTTGGGTAGAGGTATCCATGATGCCTAGGATGCGTGCGCTAGGCACTCTGCTCTATGCGCCGTCCACTGAATATTACTGACTTAGGTCGCTACTGAAAACGAGAACAGCTGGCACGCGGTTCTACAGAGAAGAGATTGAAGGTGCTTGATGTTCAGTATCAAGTCTTACCACCGAGTCAATGCAAACATATTCGTCCATGAATGAACTAAACGTGCCTTCAATTTCATTTAGTCATTAGAATTCTGTTCAAGATACATGAATCAATGAGAGACCTGGTTTATTGGGAAATCTTAAGTACAAATGGATGCACTCCTCCAGTTTGAAAGTGCTTGTCTTGCTAACCACTCCTCAACAACCCTTCTGCATATCGGTCCTGAGAAGGAGCAGCGGCGAACCAGACCTTGTGTATGCGCCATATCGCGGAACCCCGAGGGACTGACTTTAGACAAGTCTAGCGGCACTCCAGAGTCGGAAAACGAATGACTCGGGGCTTGTTATGATGTCGTCTGGGAGATTGAAACCGCATCGACCACAGATTGCTGAGAGGTAAACCAGATTTGACTTGGTAAGCTGGGTACTTAGGTTGGGGATGAGTGGAATGTTGGCCTTCATCCACCCGAATTTGTGAAGATAACGAATCGCAGCCTCCAAATCAAAGTTGGCGGGGATCTGTTTGTCGTCCGGGAGGTCCTTCCGCGGAGCATGCTTCGAAAAACACCCAGCAGCAACATCGTCCTCGAGTTTGTCGAGAGCTTTCACGCTCTCTTGGAATGGCTCAGAGCGGCTCGGCAGCTTGTCGACCACCCCAAGCTCCTCCGCGATCAAGGTGAGCACAAGCCAACCTGTTGCCTGGGTGTCAAGATAATACAGCCACAGCTTGTCGTATACCGTTGGGCCGTGTAGATGTTGCTGCAAGCAAAGGGCCCGATAGAGAAGATGAAAATGTTCTGGTGAATCGAATTCATCGTAGGACGGCATGTTGACTGTGTTTTGTTTGGATCTCGGATCTGTAATGGAAAAGGCACGGTTAGGAATGCCTTGGTTGGAAGGATGAGTGGCTAGTTATAGCTGCCGGGCCTGCGGTCGATTGCCATTACGTTCAGTACATGCTTGCTAGTAACACCCCATTGCTGCTATACGATTTATGAGACTGTGATGAGTGGGATGTGATTAACGACAACGTAATAAGGTATCTACAGTCACAATCCGAAGGACATGATCAGGCTGTGGTATTGTGCGAGACCAGCAGCCCTTGCATAAGCCTCATTCAAACTCCGCCACGGCACGACTCCCACCAACAAATGAGATCGCCTTCCAAGAGCACTCGAGCCTACACGTTGTCTCTTGTGCACGCCACGCGCTTCGGAACTGGTGCACATCCTGCAGATCCAGAGTTACCGGTAGTGATGAGCCTGTGGCTGACTGAATTGTCATTTAGCGTGAGGCAACCAACATCAAATTGCGTGTCTAGGTATCTGATGAGTCAGGGTGATTCACTTGCAAGCATCGTAAATACTCCACTAGTGGTGTTTCTGGCCCAGAAGGAAAAAGAAAGTGAAAGAGAGATGACAAAGAGGACAAGAGGACTAATTCTTTGCCACCTTGGGGCAGGTACCACGTGTTAATTAAAGCAGTCTGACTTTAATAATTAATTGTAAGCCTCTTGCGCGTTCAATGTATCTAAATACATCATCGAAGGTTTGAACAACAAAGGGATCCTTAGTTGATGAACGACGGTGGATCATGCGCAATTCCCTTGAGGCTCACACGACGAAAGCATCCAAGACGGCGAGGATATCCAAGCCGACAAGGGCATGCAAGACGACGTGGGCATGCAAGAAGATTCGGACAATCATGGCAATGCGGATATTTCGGATAACGACTCCAATATAGCAGTTGATGGAGATGATGAAGATGAGGGGGATAATAGCGAAGACGATTTCGAGATCGAGGAAGAATACGAAACAGATAGAGAAGACATGAGAAAGGAGCAGCAAGATCTCTTCAATGAGAAGGGCAAGCTGTGCGCCTGCGAGGGTGATCAGCCGCTGGGTCTCATTGTTTGTTTATTGTGCTGGGATCAGCAGACATCGCGGTCCGCATAAGGCGCAGGAGTTACTGTGATTTCACTGGCTCAAGCCACTTTCAACAATTGGTCCATTGGAGTCCATTGGAGCCGAAGATAAAAGGGTCTCAAGGATCTCAGATAGGTCATTATCTTAGGCAGTGAATTCAGGAGTGAAGAATGCCTGTTTTCTAAAAGGGAAAAGTGTGAGAACCCTGCAATGCACTTTTCTACTGCTCGGTGTAATCGTTGTTGATTACCTTGGGCATTCGTATACAACCTTTCCAGTAAAACTGGTAACCCAGCTTGCGTTCATTGTTTGCTCCCATAACAATAATGGTGGAATATTGATCGTTCTGTCTCTCAGTACCATATAACTCGGAGACGAAACTCGAGCATACCAAAATCCATTTCTGTTTTTAGAGGGAGTCTAGGCTAAGGCTGTGATTTAGGCAGCAGTGTGCATCCACCTCGTGAAACGACTCATGGCTGTGAGATGCAAGGAACTCGCTTGCCAAGACACAAATTGCATAAATTATACAGGCCCGCTTGGCGGGATATAAGTAGGGGCTCCTGCGGTCAAGCTGAACAACCCCAATACGCATCCCAGGTTGTATTGCTGGTCGATACTAAACGAGAGCACCCGAGATGTCATTGAATATATGTTCATCCCCCATGTTCTCTGCAGCTTGCTTCGCTGCACGGTCCGCCACCGCGTTCAATCCTCGGGGAATACGCCAGAATTGGATCTTCAGACCGTGAGAATCCCATCGCTCAACTTCCCCGAGAAGCGCCTCCCATAGGTCCTTGTTCTTCACGTTGGCGCCCATGCTAGTCTTCCATCCCTTGCGTACCCAGCCGCGAGTCCACGTCGTCGCTCCTTCAGCCACATATTCCGAGTCAGTTGCCAACACCATTGTTGTGAAGCCTTCGCCTCTCCAGTGACGGAAGCGGAGCGCACCGAGAATAGCTCGCAGCTCAGCACGGTTGCTGGTCTGGCCGAATTCCTCGTCGAAGGGACCACGCGCCTCAAGGCGGGAAGATACTGTCCCAGGGTTTTTATCAGTGCCGGGTTTAAAGTAGAATGCCCATCCAGCCTTGGGGTTAGCCTGTCCATTGTTAAGACAGGCACCATCAGCATAGATTAGAAATTGCTCTGCATCATCGCGGCGGATGAACCGGACAACATTGGGGCATGGTTGATGGCTGATGCCCACCGGGAACAATTCATCTGGAGTAGATGCTGCCGACGGCAGGGCAAACTTAGTAGGGAAGACTTGTCCGGTGCCGCGTTCGATAGGACGGCCGAACAGATCCAAGAGGTGCGGGCCCTTCACTATGCTGCCTTGAAGCTCCTTGGTTTCTCGCTCAAGCCGCTCCTCCCTGAGCAGCTCCCTCTCTAGCTCCTCCTTCTCCTCCTCTAGTTTCTCCCCTTGTTCCTCCTCGTCGAGCTCTTCCTCCTCCAGAAGCTCATCCATGAAGCTGAAGTCGACGCAGCAGTATGGGCAGATCTTGAGATGGTGGGGACGGCAGATGAGGCTGCCGTTTGGTAGCTCAATGGGACCATCGCTGTCGTCGCTGTCAGAGCCATCTGCGTATGATCGACCTGGACGGGGTGCGGAATGATTGGAGGCCATGTCAACGATGATATTTCTTGATGACCTTTGCGGTTCTTGTGGCAGAGGTTGACAAGGTGAAGTAACAGGTCGGCTTGGACAATCTTTCTCGCGGGCACCGTCCACATTTTCGCCTTAGATACTAGGCATCCAGCGGGACTCATCGTTCCACCACCGCATGACATGGATGCATTGGTATCAACAGCAACTAATTCAGAGGGTTTGGTTGTTTGGACAATTTTTCGAATCATAAATGCCCATGCCCAACTGTGTCTAGTACAGATTTTACCTTGTACAAGACAAACCCCAAAATCTACAGAAACATATAAGTAATCAATTATTATCACACGCACTAATTATGGCAAATGCCCTCAAGACGGAAGTAAAGCTCTGGAAGGAAACCAATCCGCAAAACATCATGCACCAGCATGATTCTGGATAAAATTCCTCAATATCCGTGCTCCTTAATCTCCTTCTCGGTAAATCCCCATAAAGCATCTGAGAGCTTTGCATCAGTAACGATGGGCTTTGGGTTAAACTCCACTGCCACGGGGAAGTAAAAGCCAGCTTGCTTCACATCCTCGCTCTTCGCTGTGGCGGCCCAGAGCTGATTCAATGCGCCGCTTTTGACAGAAGTGAAGAAGAACCGTTCCGCGATGAAAACAATGGGAATCATTATCTTGAAAGATTTCTTCGGGCCTGACGTCAGGTTGGTGTTGACAATGCCTGGGTGGACGGCGACGGACTTGATGCTGGGATAGCGCTTCGCAAGCTGCTGGGTGTAATAAACGTTCGCAAGTTTGGAATGACCATAGCGGGCAAAAGTGGTGAAGGATGTCATTGGAGACTTGACCTCCGAGAGTACGAGGCCTTCTTTGGGCCCTTGGCTGTGGGCATTTGAGCTCAAATTGATGATCCGTACATCGCTGTCGGGTGTGGCAGCTGTCTTCTCGAGGAGCGGTAGCAGTAGCTTCGTAAGGAGAGCGTGGCCCATGTGGTTGGTGCCAAACTGAATCTCGTAGCCTTCTTTGGTGACATCTGCAGGCACAGCCATGATGCCGGCGTTGTTCATGAGGATGTCGAGTCGCTTTGAAGTCGCCAAGACAATGTTGGCGGCATCCCGGATCGAGGCAAACGAAGATAGGTCAAGCGGGAGGAACTGTATGTTTGCATCTGGTACCGTCTCTTTGATCTCGTTGATGGCTTCGTTGGCCTTTATCTCGCTCCGAGCGCCCATGAAGATGTTGGCCGGAGCATGTTTGGCCAACTGAAGGATGGACTCCTTTCCAAGCCCGCTGTTGCCGCCTGTAACCAGGATGACTTTGCCAGACAGCGAAGGGATGTCGCGATCGGTATCGAATTGAATGCCACCCATTGTTTTCCGGTCGATGTTGTTGTTGCTGGGATACTTGGTTTGCGATTTGAGCAACTCGACGTCGGGCTCTGCACCTTTTAACTCCAACGTGTGAGGAGTCCCAGGCCCAAGCCCATTGCTCTGGCCATCGTCGGGCTTCCAGAACGCGAAATACGAGACGTGATCTATGGGCTGATCTCCAAGCTAATGATGACCTCGGAATCTACAAACCTCCGAGCGAGATTAAGCTCTTCATTCTTTCTGGGGTTGGGCGAATAATCGGCTCGCGGGCTGCATGAAGGCCGGAAAAGTAACCCAGTCCCGTTAGATAGACATAGCAGATGTCTGCCCTGTCCTACGCTATTCCTGGCTCGGACTTCCGGAATGTCCGAGTCCCTCTGCCAATTGCCGAGTACCGAGCTTCTAGCTTGGTACACTGCGAGTGCTCTTACGATATACTGGGTGCGGATGCGCTCAACAATCTCATGCTGTCGCCCATAATAGGCTTAAGTACTGACAAGGATAATTAAGGAGAGAACGATACTACTTTGGATAGCAGATCGTGTTGGCGATCACTGCGGTCTTCACACGTGTTAGTGGCACGCCAACTCCAAGCATACCTTGAAGTCTTGAGCAATCCGGGAGATTCTTAACGTCGCCAAACCGTCAGAATGAAGAATCGTTCAGACTGCCATTCAAGACGGGCTAATGTACTGAGACTCTGGTAGCAAGAGCTCGATCAGCAAAGCAAGAGACTACCGCGGCGTGGGTACTAGGGTTACTACGCAGGCGAGCGCGCTAACAATCTACCGAATTTCTCGAGACTTCATGTTTACGCTCGTGCTTTAGAGTCTCGGTGACGGTGCGTTTCTTAGGTAGTTTCTATCGTTAATAAATATGGCAATATTTATATCTACCACAACTTCGATGCTTCCAAGACTGAAATAAGACACTTCAGGACCTTCCTATCGCGATGAACTCGACAGAAGGAACAGCGCCCAACAGCATTTATAGCCTGGCTTCCTCGCCTTAAACGCTCTGAAGCCAGGGCGTGTTCTTCTTCGCCCATGCCACAATGACCTCCTCGTTATATATGTAGTTCACGCTGGGAGTATCGATGACAGCCTTCGCCCAGGCATAGAAGTGGGGTGCCTTATCAGACAGGGAGTCGATTATGCTCTTTGGAAACATGTCGTGCGATGCTAGAGAGAACAGTCTGATGATAAACGAGCCAGTCATGACCTACAAGCGTGTTAGTTCATGTGTGTGAATGTCTATGGGCCCATGCCACTTCATCGCATCCGGGATTCATACCTCTGCCAGTGTGGGTCTATCGCTCCCGCCAAAATAGGGTGCCGCATCTACCAAGAGCGGCTCGATCTCCTTTGCGACAGTATCAACAAAATTTCCAGCCAGTTCGTTGGCCTCCTCGGCTGTGTTGGCACGGAAGAGTTTGAAGACCAAGGCATTGACCTTGCTGATGTACGTGTCGACGAAGAAGTTGATTCGCGCTCGAAGCAGTGCACCCTCCTTGCTACCGGAAGCAGGAACGAGATGAGACGGGTGTGCGTCGGCAAGGAATTGGCTCACGATGGCAGACTCGGTGATAATTGTGCCATCATACGAGATTGTTGGTACAAGTCCCCGCGGGTTGATCCGTAGATATTCTTCGGTTCGAGGGACGGCTAGGTCAATGATTTCCTCTTCGTAAGGAAGGCCCAACTCTTTTAATGCTATGTGAGCGCGATGAGCCCCTATAAGAACGTCAGGGTCAGTGCAGTTTTCTCAAAGAGGCTGGACATGGGACTGACAGGGGCAATCATGGTTGGTGTATAGCTTGATCGTTGGAGCAGACATCTTGGCTTGTACTGAATAAGATTTTCGGGGAAAGACCTGCACTCTAGTGAAAAATGAAGGGGAGGATGCTGAGAGTTTGTTTGCTGTGAATTTGAACATGAGACAGGAGCCAAAGCTAGAGTTGGATGAACACGGCAGTCTGTTGGATTGTGCGTATTTAAAAGAAGGTTAGTTCCATCTACCCCTTTCTCTACTTGACTTCCTGACAAATCCACATGGCGTTAACAGCTTTTCAAGCTGCGAAGGGCAGAGTATCCGAGGCAGCAGGGACCCCTACTGAGACTAACTCGACAGATGTCGGCTTGACCCAGACGTCGATTTATCAGCGACTCGGCAAGCTGCCCCCCACAATTGCGTATCGATATGGACCAGGATACCCGTCCTATGTCCATGTTCTAACCACATGCTGTCGATAACCCTGGATAGGTATGAATGAGTAGTGTTGAGAGGCGTAGAGGGTGGTTTGATGGCCGCTCTTAAGGCTTTTAATCTCCTAACTCCGTAAACAAGCACGTGGACAGCCGCTACAGGGTATGCGGAACACGGAGGTTTCTTTTTATCCGCGTTTATTAGTACTTACTGATAAATGATTTGTTTGTACGCAGTACTTGTTTTCGATTAGGCTTTGCTCTTGGCGCCAAGGCTTAATATTTCCCCCGTGTCCGAAGTCTCCTCCACTTTTCTCGGACTTCGGAACGGCGTTGAAACCGTATAATGTAGAGTAACCCTCTAGGTTAGGTAAAACACATGCAATGTGATCCCCCAGCCGAGTTTCTGCCCGTTGGCTCCGCCTTGGCAACCTGGCGAAAGACTGAGGCTGAAGATGGCGAACTTCACAAGACGGCCTGCAGGCTCGGGTTTTTGTTCAACGTGCTTGTTCCAGAAACGCCAAACTTGATTCGATGCTATGGCACCAGAGCGTCTGAAATTATGAACTGCCCTAATATCAATCCACGGGGTACCTCTGAAGACGGCGCGTTTCGTGATTTCGTCGGGGCCGATGGCACTTGCATATGGGCGGCGGCAACCTCGATACCGGCTTCACTCAGCGCATTCCTTCTTGCTTGTATGCTCGCTCGGGCTTGGGATGCCAAACAAGCCACGAGCATTTGGGCAGAACTTGTCCATGAGCGAAAGCTCAGGTCGAGGCCCAGATCAAGATGAGTAAGTGGTCAATCCTCATACCGCAATGGCCATCCGACAGACCATCAGTCGAGCAGACCTTGCTAAATGGGATGCAAGCGCTCGTGCTTGGCTCCGAAGGGCGGACCAAAGCAAGATCCAGTTTCATGTCCGGTTCACGCTGATTATGAAAAACGTGAAAACACCTTTTGTTGACCCAGGCTCAACATTTGAGAAGGTTACGAGGGGGTGGATAAGGGCAATGAAGGTTCTGGAAGACTTGCTCCAGAATGTGCCACAGCAAGTGCCGGATCGAGCCGTCTTGATGGCCATCTCAGCATGGCATCTGTATCCAGACCTGTTAGTCTGCCAGGAAAAGATCACCAAAGTCACCCTCAACGACCCTCTGTTCCCTCCAGCCGCGCTTCTCACTCTGGGATTGGAGCCTCGCGGGACTCACAGCGACAATTTGTGTCAGTGGTCACTAGCACTTTCTCACTTCAGATACTATGGTGATCCGATCAAAGTCCGGAGCGAAGAAGCCTATCAGAGAGTTAGCTTCCAGGACTTGTGGGTGGTGGCCCTTGGAGCTCTTCTGAGGCAATGGCAACTACCATCGTCGAGCATTGGGCCTTCGGTTATCTGGTTCAAGCGCCTGGGAGAGGTGTTGACAACGTCTTCGGCGTCATCGTGTCCTAAAGTTTCATGGCTGTTGCACCTCTGCGAAGCCGCGTCCTCTATTGTCGACCCTACCGCCACGGAGAGCGACCCGATGATGCTGCTGGTACAGTTCGGCTGGTGGAAGGCAACTCGTTTCTTTGGATCAGGCGTGACCATTCAGCCACATTTCTTTGAACTGTGTCAGCTCAATGTCATACGGGAGCTGCAGGGAGACCATGATCTCGAAATCGGCTTTCAGTACATTCGGCAAATCGGGTCTCAGCTGAATCTGAGGCCCCAAGATGCCATCGCAGTCTATCTGCACAAGGGTGAGGACGGCACCCATGTTGAGTGGGCCACCTTATCTCCTGTCAGATCTCGAGAAATTGGGATGGGGACGAGTGCTTCTACGAAGGAGACCTCAAAAAGCAACGCCAGATGGATGTACTTTCAGACGCTCGACAACCATTTGAGACCCCACAGCATTCTCGAACATCGAGCGCAGCATATTCAAAGCGTCGGTGAAAAGTACACCATCGTATCTCCTCAAAACGTTACACAAGCCATCTTTATCAAAGGACACGGCGTTAACAGGATGACATGCACTTGGGAAGAGCCGCCGCCCCTGTTTGCAGAATCAGCGTCTCCTACAAGTTTTCAGTCCCTCGATCTCGGAACACCGATCCTGGGAGCAACGGATTTTCGTTTATATATTCGAGAAAGCCTGCTTCGGGGGAAAAGTACGACGGCACTTGTCAGCCATGGCCTTGGACCCGGCTTGCGCTGGCTCAACGGTGCTCCAGATGCAGATGCTATAATCAGGCATTTCAAATTTCTTCAGGTAAGTGTATGAACTATGGATTGGTCCCAAACTGGATGTTCTAACATTTAACCACACAGCCGATGAAGCCAACGTATGATTCAGAAGAGTCACAAGCGAAACGGCAGAAAGTAACCCATGTGTCAAGCGGATCGACCAGCAATACCCACTCAGGCCTCATAGACCCCCAGGGCGAGAAGTTGGTATACGGAATTGGCAGGTTCTGTGCTTCCGCGGACTTTCTGGTTTTCCTGCGCGCCCTGGAGCTGGCGACGATCACATATCGTCAACTACCCAACTCCAGTGTGTCGCTAAAGGTGATCGGCAAGGAATTGTCGAAAGCTCACTGGCTTCCTGGCCGTCTTAAGGCCATCAACAACGCCAACATCGACGGCTTTCAGCAGGCTCTTTGCAAACCGATCGAACAGGACAGTCTTACGTTGTCGTGACAAAATGTCTTTGCAGCTATTGCTATGTTTGAGTCTGGCTTCCTGAACCTCGACCCGGAGAACTTGAACGAAGTCGTCGCGCTCTGTTCCGAAGATTCGATTTTTGTTTCGGGCATCTTGCTCTCGGACCCTGAAACTGAATGTCGGGGGATCAACATTCGTCACTTGGTTGGCAACATTGGCCAAGCCGGCATGATATTGATGGTGGCGCCAATGAATCCACGAATCCGGCCTTTGAAATATGATCCGAGGATGATACGACAACACTTGTACGACGGCAAATGCACAGACAAGTTCAAAGGGACGTCTCTTCACCTGTCATTCACGAACTGGAAAATCTCGTTGGATTGGAACAACACGGGAGAAATTGACCAGCATGTGTTTTTGTTGGAATCTGTGATATCTGTCCAGGACAAAGGAGAATGGGTCGCAGACATCGATGTCTTGGAGTTGGAAAAGAGCGAGATGCAAGTCATCAAGTTTCCATGTGACTGCCAGCGAGAAGCACTCCCTCCGTCCTCGCAAGATGTTCTTTCGTTGGAGTCCTGGGAAGAGATTTTGGACCCGCCTCCGTCTGTTGGAGTCATCCGAGCCAACAGAAACTGGGCCGCTCGTCTCGCTGCCATCACAGTTCTCGAACAGCAAGGTCAAGGCCATGCGGTTGCGGTTCTGGGTAACGACCCTATTTGCTGGAGCTGTCTGGAAAGTCACTACTCGGAGCCTGAGCCTCGCTTGCCTTCTTTCATTATTCACTAAACTGTCTTTACTGCATAGCGTGGCTACTTATGATAAGGGTGTTGATATCAGTAGGTTATCGAAAATAGTGCCTATTATTTATAATGACCTCATCCCTACAGCTAAGAGATATTCATACCTTTGAGCACAAGAGCTATTAAATGTAATTGTATGCTTGTCTAATCTCTTCGAAGACGGTGATGTTTATTTGTCAGTGAAGTTTGTCCTGGAGAGGAAAGAGTCTGTTAAGAGGGGACTACATCTGGAACCGACCGCGGGGTACTGGGTGTTTTGAGAGAATTAATGGAGATAAAGCTTCATGGTGGTAAATTTCGTGAACAGTGAGTTGCTAGAACTGTCTGTCCTGTAGGTGGGTATTGAGCCTCTGCTACATTGTCTTTGCTGAGCCCTTCCTATCACTATCTACCCGACCTTGGCTTTTGCCGCTCCTGAGTTGTCTCTCGTCTAACCTGCCGTGAACCTTGCTTCTTATCCCATCTAGTGTTACTAGTCGTTTTTCTTACCCTATATCTCTGCTAGGCCTTGGTTCAGAGGTAACGGCTTTCCCACTGTATTATCTAAACAGCTGTGCATCAGTTTTCCAATCGATTGGCTAGCAGCACAAAGTAAGAGGCCTTGGTTCAGAGGTAACGGCTTTCCCACTGTATTATCTAAACAGCTGTGCATCAGTTTTCCAATCGATTGGCTAGCAGCACAAAGTAAGAGGCCTTGGTTATCAAGTGAGAGATAACAGAAGGGGTTCTTATACCATCCTTAAAAGTAGTAGGATATTTAAGGGTAGTACCTTGACTAAAGCAGAAGGCAGTAAGGGTGGCAGCCAGTCTAGCATCACTAACTTTACTATTAGAAAAGATCCGTTCCCACCGCACTAACTCATGTGTTGTATGTACATCTCCAAAAGCGGAAGCAATATATTCTGAAGTAAAATAATCCTTGGACCTAAGTCTTATAGAAACTCTATGACACTTAGTTCTTGCGGCAGAGACGGCCGGTCTGCTTCACCACATAGCTCTCCTGGCCGGTAATGTGCCAGTTCTCGCTACCCACAGCAGTAGGAGCCCAGAAGACGTCCTTGGGGTCGATCTTCTTCTTGATCTGCGAGAGGCGCTCGTAATGAGACCCATAGAACGACTGGGCAAAGTCGGGATCCATCAAGTCACCCTCGTTCAGGTAGCCACCAGCACCGGGGCTAATGTCCTTGAGGCGCTGGATGAGGTCGTTGGTGAGCTTCTCGTGAAGGGCAGCCACCTCAGCCTCGGGCGTCTGTGCATTCCAGATGAGACCGATGATGTTGAACATCATGACCTCGCGCCAGGCCGGGTTAACAGAGCTCTCTGCCGAGTTCTCAGGCTCGTCCGCGTTGATGTTGTAGTGAACGAGGAAGGCGCCGTCCTCAACAATCGAGCGAACGGTTTGGATCGTCTTGTTCAGAAGCTCAGGGTCCTCCCAGTTCTTGCGAGGCAAGAGACGAGAGCCCGTTCGGGCATAAGCGTTACCGACGATGGACGTAGGGAAGTGCTTAGTCCACGTGTCGTAAAGGCCATCATGCTCAAAGAACTCGATGCCGGGATCGACGCCGAGTGCCTCCCAGTCGTCAAGCAGAGGCTGGACAAGCTTCTTGAAATCAGTGAGCTTCATTCCGGGGACCATGAAAGGCAGGCCCCTCCAGGCATAGCCGCCGCCTTCCAATCCAGACATTCGGCAGTAGCCGTAGGCCTTGGCAGCCGAGAACTCGGGGTAGCGGCGCCAGTAGGCTTCAATGGCCTTCCAGAAGGTATCGTCGGTGATGTTCATGGCCTTGGTGGTCGTGACCCAAGTCATGCCGGAGAAAACGGTCTTCTCGTGGACCTTGACCGTCATGGAGGTGACAACACCCCAAGTGGCCGGGCCGCCGCCACGGAGGGCCCAGAACAGGTCCTTGTTCTGCGTCTCATCAGCGGTGACATAGCGACCGTCGGGAGTGACGATGTCAACGCTGAGAATCTGATCGGAGCCGAGGCCGTAAATGGGCGACACGGGGGAGTGACCGCCGCCGACGGAGTAACCACCAGCAACACCAACAGTCTAGAAATGGCGAAGTCAGTTCTGGTACGAGCAATAGTCATGAACGCAGCAAAATTGTCAACTTACACGACACTCGCCTCCAACCGCGGTGTAGCCTTCACGCTCAGCCGCCTCGTAGAGCTCATGCACCATGACACCGGCTCCAAGCTTGAAGGCTGGGCCCTTGTATCGGCCACCGGCGGACTTGTAATCCGTCAGGACTTCAATGTCGTTGAGGTTATGGGTCCAGATCGACAGAGCGCCCTCCCCGGTGTTCTTGCCAAGGAAGTCATGGCCAGTGTTGCGAACAACGAGACGCAGGTTCAAGTTGCGGGCAAAGTTAATGGCCAACTGGATCTGGGCCACGTTGGTGATGTTGAGGGAGTAAGACGGGAACCCTCCAAGCGTGCAGTTCTTGCCGAGAGCGGCGCCCTGAGGCTCACAGGTGGCTCCCTCAAAGAGAGGGGACATGACTGAGGAGGGATCCTCGATGCTGTCACCGCGCGTCAGCATGAACCAAGACCCCGGGAAATCGACGAGCGGAAACTTACTGAGTGTCAGACTTGTTCCAGTTGTCGATGAGGAACTGGCACTTTGATTCGTCATAGTGATCTCCGTCATAGCAGGCAGAGCCGAGGGGCACCGTCTCGATCAACGCCCCGCCGCTGAGAATGTCCAAGACTTTCCAGATAATGCGGTTGGGGTAGAGGAGATCCCCGGGCAGGGTTTTGCACTGCGAACCGGCGGCTCGCTTCCCAGAAGCAGAGTCATCGTCGAAGTAGAAGAGCGAGACGTTGCTGAGCTGGATGTCGGTGAGATTGGTCAACACATCCTCGGTCAATTGAATGCTTTCAAAGTTCAAGTACGAAGCGTCCGAAGCAACATCGGCTGCGGGGGCGACATTGGACTCGTCGGCAGCTATTCGAGAGACACGTTTATTAGCACTGCTGTCGTTGGCAATGGACGTCGCGATGGGGAAACGCGGGGTAGCAACGTACGAACCGTCTCGCCATCGACGGTGATGGTCTGAGCATTGGCGGACACGAGGAGCGACAGGACGGCCGCAGCGCGCCAACCCGATGGCTGGATAAACATGATGAGGCAGCTGGAGCGATGCTATCACGAAAGCTGGGGAGATCTGCAGACACAAGAAACGCCACAATACTTATGGAATTATCGTCGTCGGCTACCGGCCTCCAGCCAGTCCTGGGCGGGCGCGGGAGGGATCCGTCGGCTCGCTTCGTGCGGGGCCAAGCTAAGAAAGAAGCCATGGATCCTCCCGAAATTGCACGGTTAAACTACCATCGAAGGGGGTGTGCCTACTCCTGATCCCGCCGTGCTATGCTATTGGGCAGCTAAACGTGCTCGGACCAAGGACGCAGTCCTGCGCCCGATCCTGGCGAAGACCCAGCACAAGACCCAGGACCCTTTTTCCTGTGTGTCTTACCCCCCTTCATCTTTAGCTGAGCTGGGGGCGGAGGGTGTTCTTGGCAAATCGCAGACTTGATATGTTGTGCATGCGCATAGCAGCCAGTCTGCCGATTGGGGGGAATACTCAGCTTGTGTTGCATTGCTAGCATCGGCCAACTTCATTCATTCATCCCTCCCTCCTTGATTACTATTCGTATACGTACAATTGCTCGCCCGGGGTGCAGCCTGGACAAGACGCAGGGGTGCTATATCGACTGCGGGTACGTTACAAGCATAAAAACACCTTCACCGCTCGTCAGCCACACACGACGTCCACTTGCCGAGTGCAACGCAACTGCCATATGAAAGTACGGAGCAGACTGTCTGTCGCACCGACTGGAGCCTCGCATCTGTGGGAATCCCTAGTGATGTTTCCTCTTGGCGAGGCTTTCCACCACCAGAGCATCAGAACCACCCCCATCGTATACGCGTAGCCCATAAAGTGAAGCAACGGGGATTTTCCCTATTAGCTTTAGGAAGTGTGCCTCGCATTCCAAATAATGCCGCATTGACGTCGGCGATCGATGAGTTTTTCCGCATGACCCTAGTACCTGGCTGATGGTACCGGCATACTGGCGTCCGGGGACCAAGGATGCAGACGAACCGTTCGGATCAGGTAATGATCGTTGAAGGTAGTCAGGACCCCCCGCTTGGCCTGAGCTCCGCATGCGTGCGATCTACTGTAGATCACACAGCTTCCCTCGTAGCCGGTTAACAGGTAGAAAGAGCTAACCCGCTTTGGAAACCACTGCCGTCTACTCCGTACATTATTTGATTATCTATCTTTACCCCTGTCAACAAGCACTAGCACTCGGCGTAGTCTGTAGACGAGTCTCATAACAAGGTGGCCAACGAGAGAACATAGTAAGCAGACCCACCATGCTAGTGAGGGGCGATGGTTCACTGTTCGCTTAGAAAAGAGCGTTTCATTTACGGAAGAACTATATGCTATCTAATTAGTCTTACGGCACGCTCAAACCTTCCTGTCGGAAACGGGGAGTAAGACGTAATGTAGTAGCACTAGGCCAGTCAAAGCGTTTGCTACCGAACGTCTGTCAGACATCTGGACCAGCTGAAATAAGGGGCAAGCGACTGGACGCTTCGCGTGCTCATCTTTCCTTCGTTGAGACTGCTTATACCCCGTAACCCCCCAGAGATCTTCGATTCACTTATGTTCGCAAGAGTTCCACCTAACCTGACACGCAACGATCCCAGCCACATCAACATCACGCCAATTGTCGACCTAACGTTCGTTGATTCTTGCATCTACAAATGCAGGCAACCTAGATGGATGACTCGATACTGCGGCTGAGGGGCGCTGGTCCCGGGTCCTATCCAGATGTTTCCAAGATCCCGACACCGCCGCTGCAGCAGGCTGGACTCTTCGTCATCTTCTTCTTCCCGTCCTTGTCAATCGTCGTGTTTGGCCTCCGAGTGTATACGCGCGTCACGAGAGGTACTGTGGGATTAGGTGCGTCGTCTACCCTTTTCTTCCAAGGAGTTGCGGGAGATCATCCCGTCAACTCTATCTACGCCAAGAAGCATTTCGTACTGACTTTCTATCCAAGATGATTGGCTTTGTGGAATTGGGCTGGTAAGAGACAGCACTGAAAACTCGGCTGTTCCGCAACTGTTGATGATACGGGAGCGGCCATCCAACGAACACCATGCTGATTGATTCTGGTACAGGTCTCATCTATTCTAGTTTCTTCGACCTTGTTCATGTGTAAGCACGCCCCTTGCGAGTTCATCCCCTCATAGCATCAAACTCACAAGTCTGCGCGCACTAGTTTTCAAGCTCAACTACTACGGTTGGGAAGAAGATGACGTCCCGGAATACGACCCCAGCGCAGGCCTTTGGTGGAATTTCTTCGAGCAGTTGTGCTACAATCCCGTCCTGGCATTCGTCAAGGCCTCCATCTTGGTCTTCCTCTTGCGCCTGCAAGGGCACAACAAGACTATCCACCGGTCCATCTGGGGTCTGATCATCGTCAACGCCCTTCACGCCGTGTCCATCTTCTTCGCTGCGCTATTCCAGTGTGTGCCGATAGAAACGAACTGGAACCCCGAGCTGAGGGCGGACCCCAACACCAGATGCATCGATAACAGCTTCCACATCATCCAGTCATCAATGACCATCACCATGGATGTCATGATTCTTGTGCTGCCTTTCTGGATTTTCTTGGGCCTTCGGATGCCACGCGGAGCGAAGATAGCGGTACTTGGAATTTTCGCTATCGGTGCTTTGTAAGTTCATAAGAAGCGCCGCTGTACGATGCAGCACGATACTAATCTCGGTATTGACACAGTGTCCCGATCGTCGCTATCATCCGACTCGTCAACATTTATCGGCTTCTGTACTTGGGACAAAAGGCCAAGCATCATAACCTCGCCTATGTTTGGACAGTCGTCGAAGTCAACCTTGCCATCGTCTCTTGCTCCATACCCGCCCTTCGACCGCTCTTCAGTCGCTGGTATCCGAGACTCTTTGCCAACAGCTCAGCCAAGCCCCTCGACAAACCTCAGGGAAGCGGTGGCTTCTCGAATGCAACGTACGGCAACGGTTCGAGATCGACCCGCAACAACCAGGTCCATTCGATGAATTACATGCTCAACGACCTGCATCCGTCACGAAAGCACGCGCACACTGAGATCCGCGGGGTATCGCCAACAGGATCCCAGGAGGAGATAATGACGTACAATGGTATTGTGCGCACAACCAACGTCGATGTCATATATGAAGACGTCAAGAAGAGCGACGCCAGCTCCAGCATATCCAACGAGATATATACGGAACGTGCTCAAGCATAATGTTAATACAGCTAGTTACATCGTCGAAAGCTGAACCGCTTGTCGATAGAGCCAATCTGAGAGAAAAATACTACTCACGATTCAGGTCGTCAGATAAATTCATGTTTAACGGAAAGAGTGCGCATGAGCCGTCGGGAACTGTCGTAACTACTTCCCTACTGCATGTCATGGAAATGGATTCGGGTGTTAGATATGCCTTAGTTCGGAACGTACCCCAAAGGAAGCGCGAAAGTGATCTACGATGTGTTGATTTAGAGCCTGATGAGGACAGTACCAGTTACTCAGACACTCCCAACTAGCCGGACAATGAGTTTTCACAGCCTTTCCGTCATATGTGATCTGTAGACTTCGCTTAAGTCCTAGCTAGTTAGACAACGGTGCTTAGATGAGCTCAAAGGCGGCAACCTTTGCATCCAGGCCAGGCCAATTTATGTCGCCTGGGTTACATGTTATGAAGCAGCTTTGTAACCCGGAGCGCTTTACGCGTACAGCACCTGGGTAACCGTGGACTGTGTAGCTACTAACGAAAGCAACTCCCTTCTTCTTCTATAAATTCACCTTGGCTAAGCTGTTTATAACATTAGGACTACGTATGATCTGAACTTTCTAATTATTACACCCTATATCTGAGGCCCTGGTCTTTAGTCCGCCCCCGCAGCTGCGGGGAGCGCGGAGCGCTGTCGGCTTGCGCGATCTACCCACTGCGCTCCACCTATATAACACAGTTTTATACCAATAGCGCCACAAGTTGCCCGATAAAAGCTCAAGCCTCAATATTCGTAATGATCAATATGAGACAACTTCGGGTTTGGCGTTTCATCCATGCACCTTGCAGATTCCAGAATGATCTGACCTGTTGGCCTTGGGGAGAAATATCCTCCCGGCCTGATGGTGAGCGCATTAGAACACCCACGTAGAGGCATTGAAGCATCCAAGAAGCATCCAGCAAATCGAGATCGAGGTGGAGTGCTGCCGGACCGACGAGTACGAGACAGCGCGTCGGAAGCTTGACGAGCACAATATCCCGGGAAGAGAAGGTACCGCTAGGGTGTTGTGGGTGGCACACGGCGGCATCGTCAATTTCTTAGAAGAAAAGTGGTACTCTGACTATGTCAAGGGCGCTGGACGGGAGCTGGGAGGGAACGGCTCAGCGGCCTTGAGGCAGTCGGAGGTCCGCGTCTTCAGACTCCGAAAACGCGACAGCTACTATCAAAAGCTTTTGGGCCCCGTTACAGGCACTTTGCGTAGGAAGGAGGCCTAGTCTACAGAAATGTAGATAGCTCCTTAGTGAACCAGAGACGCGGGCATGATGAGTTCATTCAGTGCGCGAGGGATGAAGTGGCCGCTCTGATGCAGCCTGAACCGAAAATATAGAACGGGAGCGGAGGCTTCAGATAGTGCATCCTACGATACGGTGGATATTCTGCAACTCCCCCGAGAAGCAATAGCTCTGATGACGGTTGGCCTGAACAGGCTGTTAAACGACCATCCGGGTGCTAATCCTAATTGAGTGGATAGAACCGAGAGTTAATTATATCTGGGTCTTGAATCGCGGATTCGTCATCTGTCTCTCATGTTTTTTCATCTGACCTCTATTAATGAGGGTTAATTACTTGAGTCTCGGCTCTTCCGGCCCATTGCCATCCCTAGACCCGGAGTTCGGTGTATTCTCTACTTTCTGGGCCTATTATAGCATTGGGCCAGGGCAGGTTGTTGGCTAAAATCTGGAAATGCACTGTTGATATTCTTGGTTGAACTGTTTCACATGACTCAGCGTAATGACCTTTAAGAACATTGATCCCCGTCGATATCTTTCCCAGGTACCCATATACACTCTGTAAGAACTCAGTAAACGTCCAAGTTAATCCGTGCAAATCAATTACTCACCAAGTCTCTCGTTCTTCTCCTCGTCACAACTATAAGCCATACAGCCTGCAGTCGATGCCATTCGCTCTATAAACATTGGCTATCTTTGCACCCGTGTAGTACTTCAACCCTGTTTAGGCGCGCAAGTATGAATCATTGATCCCAACAGGGTGAATAGAGATGCAGGATGAGTCAGACTTCGTGTCATACCGTCTACTTGGAGCACGCAATCCAACTTTGCTGGACCATCTGGAGATGTAACAGTTCACCATAGGAAAATAAATCTCAGACTATTTAATAGTTCCGAAGGAAAGGAAGCTCATTGCAGTTTTGGTGGGTTTTGAAAGAATACTATAGCCGGGCCCGTGAAGACATGGCCCGCTGCTGGCCGTATTTGGAAATGGCAACAGTCGAGTAAGTAAAGTCAAGTCCAGCTGACGTTGCCGTTATCGGACCGTTATCAGCTGTAGTAACACTTTAGACGAGTCAATTAGTCTCCACTCATCCTACGGAAGTTTTGTCACTCAAAAAACTCATCAACAATCCGCAAAACCTTAGACAGGACCTGGCCATCCAACACAACTGTCGGATTTGATCAGCTTTTCGCTACCAAGATGTCTGTTGTTGTTCGCCAAGCCACCACAGCAGCTGATCTTTCTTCGATTGCAGCATGCTTCCGCGCCTACGTTGAGGGGCTGGGCCTGGATCTGGCATTTCAAAATTATGAGGCCGAGCTGAAGAGCTTGCCTGGCAAATACAAATCTCCTGCTGGCGCTCTCCTGCTTGCGCTTGACGAAAAAACCGACGAAGTCCTCGGCTGCATCGCCCTACGGCCGCTCGAGATTCAGCCGGAGTACCGAGGAAGCCGTTCAGAAAACGGCCGATACTGCGAAATAAAGCGCATGTTTGTCTATCCGGCAGCCAGAGGCCGGCGAGTTGCGAGGATCCTGATCGCAGAGGTTATGAAGATTGCTGAGAGAGAGGGTTATGGGGAGGCGCTTCTGGACGTGCTGGAGAGAACCAAACCAGCACTGACCCTATATAAATCGGAGGGATTCACCCCAGTGGAGCCTTACTATCACAACCCTCTGGATGGCGTGGTGTTTATGTCCAAGAAGATTGAGACCTAATGTTGGAAACGTTGGCTTCTACAAAGTCAAAACATCGCCAACGTTTGATTCGCTTTCAATTCAGAAAGCTAAGAGGATGCTTCGCCTTAGAAAGCCCCAAATCTTTCATCATGTATAAGACCATAGAACTTCAAATGTCTCAGGGCTACGCGCAAATCTCAGAATGTAAACGTTCGGCGCCGGGGATTCCTGTACGTAGATTGTTCATTTACCCTGGTTGGTGTAAAACTCAAGATACCGAACTAGGAAGCGTATTGGGTGACGAAACGTGCAATAGAAAAAGACAATGATGCTTCTTCGCTATGCGTCCGTGGATGGTTGGGGTCCGAAGCAGAATCAGGCACCTGACTTACAGTTGCATATATCATCGAAGAGCAGGGTTCATCTCATTGCTACCTTACCTTGCCTTTCCAACACGTTCAATCAGTTTTTTCAGCAATCAAGTAAGTGAAGTGAGTCTGAGCTCAGTGAAGCTATAACTCCCGGGTATTTGATCAGATTGACTCAAAAGCTCACCTAAATGACTTGCCTTCGCCACAGCACGACAGACGTTGAGTCGCAGACACGAGCTGAAGGCTATTGGAAAGACTTCAGTCCTGAATCAACGCCAATCACTGCAGTCCAACAAGCGCCACTTGAACAGCAAGCTGAAGTTCAAAAGGAAACAATTCAAACTTCAGGACTTGGAAGCATCCTCTGAGAAAGGCTGCGAATTTTGCCGGGTTTTCCAAGTACTCCTGGACGCCTTCTTGTCCACCCGACCGGACCTTGTCCGCGGAGAGCTCACTTTTGAGTGGGTTGGATACAGCTTTTTCCTCAAGCTCAGTCACAGCCAGAGCGGCCAGTCGCTTTCTTTTCGGCTCTTTGTTCCGCCAGGTCAGTATACACCCCTTGCGAAAACTGGCCCAAGGCGAGTCGTTTGTCAAACAGCCATGCTACAGTTCTGATACTCTTGAGAAGGCATCAAGACTAGAGCGCAGGGTCTACGTTCTGCGAACCTGATTGTTGGCGACACGTCCTCGTTTACGTCCTTTGAGAAGGCATACGAATGGATAAAAGAGTGCGAGGCATCTCATAGGCAGTGCGGTGAAGGCCGCAACGTTCCGCTTCCAAAGAGACTGCTTGACCTAGAGATTCGAAATTATCAGCCCCATCAAATCAGCCTTGCCGAGACTGAAGGAATCACTGGAACCTACGCTTGCTTGTCTCATTGTTGGGGCAAGGACAAGATGCCAGTCATCACAACCGAGGACAGCTTAAAACGCCACTTAAAGGGCATCTTGCTCTCTTCTCTCCCCAAGACATTTCGAGATGCCGTGACAATAGCCCGAAGGCTGGGCCTTCGATACCTATAGATCGACTCACTGTGCATCATTCAAGATTCTGTCAAGGATTGGGAGATAGAGTCCAGCAAGATGGCATACATTTATTGCCAAAGCTTTATCACCATCGCTGCGACTTAGTCATCTGATTTTCGTGGCGGCTGCTTCTCACCAGAGGGCAAAGAGGACTTGTGCTTTCAAATCGACGTGGGTGGCATGAGCACTGTCATTGCGATGCGAGATTGCAACGGCGAAGGCCCAGTGATGGAGATGGTTCAGTTTGAGAGGGCATTCCCCCTTTTCACGCGGGCTTGGGTGTACCAGGAACGTATGCTCTCCCGACGGATGCTGTACTGCAACCATCGCGAGCTGCAATTCGAATGTCGCCAGGAAACCACCTGCGAATGCGGCAACCGATTCATGCCACCGCATGCCATGCCTAAGACGGAAGCCAGCCAGGGCATGCTGCAAGGAAAGGATCAGTACGCAGAGCCAGAGAAGTTCGACGGCACAAAGGGCAACTTTTCGGCTAGACAACTAACCCAGCACTGGCAGCGCACCGTGACGCAGTATACCAAGCTTGGGCTCATCAAGTCCAACGACAAGCTCCCCGCGTTGTCAGGATGTGCAAAGGATATCGGACGCTTGACAGGGGATCGCTACCTGGCAGGAATATGGCGAGCCAGCTTCGCCGAGGGCATGCTCTGGACCGTCAGGCCGCCCGTCAACCTGCCTCGCCCAAGTCCACGTGCTCCAAGCTGGTCCTGGGTAAGCGTGGACACCACCGCCGGGATCGATTACACCTACGCCTTGAAGACTCGCCATAGGTAGGCTTTCCAGGACAGGATCAGGGAGGTTGATTGTGTCCTTGCTGGCAGAGACACCACGGGCAGTGTCAAGTCTGGGTTCGTGCGCCTACAGACGTCTCTTTGTCCAGCCCATCTCCGACGGATTTGCCGCCGGTGCATGACCTCGAGGAGTCGCGTTGTCTACACGGTGGAATACGACCGGTGGCTCTCGACCAGGTGCTCCGACATAACGCTGTGCACATTCAATGTTCAGGGGCTAGACTTGGGGTCATTCAGGCCAAGCTACTTCCCAGATTTCAAGTACGACGACAGGAGCGACTTCGACTTCGCCAACGCCGAGAACTCAGGTGCTTGCAAGCTCGCCGAGATATTTCTTCTCCATCTGTATGATGGCCAGTCATTCAACTCAGCCGTCATTACAGATTTCTTTCTGATGCTAAGAAAATGCAAGGGACTAGGAGCAGACACGTACGAGAGGGTGGCTATGGTCACCATTCAGTTTCCGAGTTGGGCAGAAAGAGTTTCATGGTTTCGCGACGTGTATTCCAAGAAGACGACTGAGGAGAGACAAGTTACCATAGTTTGAAGAGATGTCTTCCTTTCGTACAGAGAAGTATTGCAAGTGGCCAGAAAGCGCAGTGTGGTGATGATTCGGTCAATCTAATATGGAAATGCAAGTCCTCAAGAAATGTTCTTCTTTAAGAACACCGTCAATATCTCTGGACCATCTTCTTCACCCGGCGACGCCTCGTAGAAGCCCCTAACAGTTTTGATCAATTGGTATCCTCGTCTCTCGTACCATTCTTGGTTGGTCATCTACAGACTCTTAGTCATGAATGCTCGTCAGGTTTGCATGACTAGACATACCTTTGGTGGTTCACCGGTCGCTGCAATTGCTAATGCAATGCTGCTGTTCTTCTGAACAGTGTCGAGAGCGAGAGTGCGCGCACATAGTGGCTTGGCCACCGCCATTGACTCGACGACATCCATAGAAGCACGACCAAGGCCCTTACTGCGTAAAGCCTTTGAGACGTAGAAGGTCTTGATCCAATAGAGGTTTTCGGATGGAATATCCAGGTCGAAAACCTCAGTACCAGGGTTTACAGAGTTCAGAGAAATGTGGCCTACGGGGTGGAAAAGTTCTTGGGTAGGGTTGCGAGAAATACCACGGAGCGATGTGCTGGTGTCCTGTAAAGGCATCTTATCCTGCGTCCTAGTGAGATTTTGGGCGACCTTAAAGTTACAAGAGGGCTTCGTACGGTAGGAAACAGGTCGAAGTGAAGTTGCTGCTTCTCCTCTGCATCTGGAACCTCTGATGGAATCGTCTGCCCACTGGTTAGATTGTAGTTCCAACGTCCAGCGCCCACTTGGTGGTGCGATGGCGTCGGTATAGAAAGGTACACGCACAATCCAGAAGATACATTTCAAGCCAGACCTCTGTAGTTCCTGCCAGAGGGGGATTTTGTCGGAATCCCAGCCACACTGCTCGCGCTGCTGAAGGAGTCTGTCGACGTGCTTGCTGGAGTTTGGGTCCCACGGAATGAGACGAACTTGGTTGCTTGAAGACATGGCCTGAGTGTTAACAAGAGAATGACTTTTTAACGGAAATTCTTAGAGCTTGTGCTGCTTTACGTCTAGCCTGGGAGCTAGGAGTAGAGAATTAGAGCTTGAATTGAGATGGTGCGACATTCACGGTCCGTAATGACTCAATCGCTCAACCGTTGCGAGCCGGGTTCGGAGGAACTTGTGGGACCGATAACGCCGACCGGCTTCGGATAACTAACTCTCTGTGCAATAGACACTAGGAATTGAAGCCGAGTAGTTTGCTGTGTCCTGAAAGTGAGCCACCAAGCTCCGTTGATTCTCTGGGAAGATGTGTAACGGTAGATCAGCGAGAATATGAATTCGTGCCTCCAATATCCCTCCGTTATCCGTCGTCGAACCTCCAATCTATCGTTTCATGGCTGCTATAGCACTGCCTTTTATCGACCCTAGCACCCTCGAGGTCCAACATGGAGTTTGCTGCAAAGGTTGTCAGATTGCGCTTGAGAAGGGATTGATCGCCGCATTGGGTGAACCGGCAGATTTTGCCCTGAGGGATCGCATCTACTCGTACGAAGGCTTCATCCGACATTTCAAGTGGTGTGCTGAAGCCCAGACTCTCTGGATTTCTAGTCAAGAGGGCACTGTTCCTGTTGAAGAGCCGGCAGCCACCCGTCGCGGTGGTTATTTTGGCCGTCGGGATGTCACCCCGCGGCCTTGTTGCAACTGCTTCATATTCGTCTTTCTCAAATTGACCTCCTGGCCCGCTCGTTCAAGGGCTGCTCCTCCGAATCAGGAATCTGTAGATACATACGACCATTTCACGTCATCAGATAGTACTCGTACCGCAGAGTAACCACACCTCCAGCACCCAGTCTCCTGATCGCTCACCCGGCCGCCAACCTTCCGTCTACAACGACCAATACCAAGCAGCTTTCAACCGCCCATGCCTATAGCATATCGGGTGACAATCAAAGTGGCCAGTCTTGACACAGCACATAGCGCACCCCGGTCGGAAGGGCGACTCCAGGTTTCCAGGTTCCCCGCAGTATACGGCGGCCTCTAGATACAGCGTCCGGGGCTTCTTTCGGGGGATGCGGGGCCCCAGAATCTTTTGTTTTGGGGAGGAGGCACTACTTTATTACCTTTATCCTTGGTTGCTCCTCGGTCTGAGTCGGTGTGATGGGGAAGAAGTTGGAGGAGACGACCTCTTCGTACCTGGTCTACATGCCTTAGATCGATCCCAGACGAGACTTACCTATACAGCTATACATTTATCATGATAATATGCAACTGTCTCCCTGACCCTTCACTCACTTGCAGATGCCGATCACCTCAACCGCTCAACCCCAGGTCTTCGTCTCCCCCCACAAGTTACCCCCCTCCAACCACCATTTTCGTCCGGTGGCCTGATCTCCAGCCCAGCTCACTCCACTCGTTGCCTGCGGAGAAGCGTGTTGGAGACACAATTGGTGAAGCTGCCCCTTGTTTCCCTTGTTTCCCCGCGAACTGCAACGCCAAGACACCCACCCACCTCCGTCTGCCCGGACGAGTCGCTAACCGACATGCCCCGAGATGCTTTGAGTCTGCAAATGTACAACTGCAGGAAGCTCCGTGAAATTCACGCATTTGGGCCTCCACGGTGGGGTCTGATAAAGCTCCGCCTTCCTGCTGCTCGCGTTTGATCTTCTTTTTTTAGTCCCGGAATTCTTTTTGCCCGACTCCAACCGCGAACGTCGACTTACACGCATACACTCCACCGTCGGGACTGGACAACACCGCCACCTTGAGCTGCCTTACACCAAAGTCTTCTTTTCTTCTGGTGCAGACTATCGCAAAATGCGGTTCAGCCTTGTCGCACCGGCGCTCCGCCGATCCACCCTCTGCAGCCAGCGCCTCCGCGTCCAAGTCTGCGAGCGCGGACTCAGGAAACTATCAACCATCAAGACCGACCGACCCTTCGAAGAAGAGAATTGTCGCAACTATAACCCCAGGGCCTTCTACCCAGCGCGGATCGGCGACTTGCTAAATGGCAAGTATGAGCTTATTTCCAAGTTGGGATGGGGCTCTGGCTCGACGGTCTGGCTGGCGCGAGCCACTCATTGGTACGCAACGTAGACCCTGTTAGCCAGGTTCTGAGACTGAGACTCATCTCTTCCTTAGGCTGCCTTGGCAGAACGAGCGCTTCGTGGCACTCAAGATCACAAACAACACCCCCGCCGTCCAGGCTGCTGCTCGTCGAGAACTGGACATCTCGGACCAGATGTTCTCCGCGGAGACCACACACCCCGGCCGACAGTACGTCCGCAGTGTTCTGGACTCTTTCGAAGTCGAGGGGCCCGAGGGTACACACATTTGTCTTGCATTTGAACCACTGCGCCAGCCCCTATGGATGCTGGGCCAGCAGAGTGGTCTCACCAACATGGTGCAACCACGCATCATCAAGGGGGTGCTACCGAGTATTCTCAAGTCCCTAGATTTCCTCCATTCCGAGTGCAAGGTCATTCACACAGGTAAATCCTCCGAGACTGCACAGTCTTTTCTTCGGAGAACATATATCGGAGCTGACACATTCGCTAGACCTTAAGGGCGATCACTTCATGGTCCCTTTTGAGGACACTCGAGTTCTCGACGAGTACGTAATGCGTCAACAGGCCAATCCGGCCCCGTGCCGAGAGCGCAATGGTCGTCCGGTCTACGAGTCTCGATCCAGCTTTGGTCACTTGACTGGAGACATCGGCTACGTGAAGCTCACGGACTTTGGCTTGGCTGTGCACGGGGACGTGGCGAAGAAGCATAACCACGACATTCAACCCCGAGAGTACACTGCCCCTGAAGTTATGCTCAAGGCTGGCTGGACCTACTCTGCCGACATCTGGAATCTGGGTCTTGTGGTAAGTATAGCCATGGAAAGTCATGGAATCGCGTCTGATGTAGTCATTGCTGACACTTACACTTAGCTGTGGGAGCTTCTGGGAGACATCAACCTGTTGAGCGGACGAGTACCAGGACACTGCAAGTTCTCCAACAAGACCCGCTTCGCTCAGATGATCCGATTGTTGGGTCCTCCGCCCTCAGAGCTCCTCGCGAACGCCGACCGCGAGTCCCTCTCCGAGTTCTTCAACGACCAAGGCACGTTTTCTCCCACATCCCTTGACAACTCCTTCAAATCCTAACCCCCTGCAGGCGTATTCAAGCATCCCGAGCTCATCCCCAACGAGACATTCACGCTCGAAAACTCTACACCCATGCTAGAAGGCCAGGAGCGCGTCCTGTTCATCAACTTTGCCAAGCGGATGTTGACTTGGAACCCAGAAGAACGTGCCACTGCCAAGGAGTTGCTAGACGACCCGTGGCTCAAGTCCGTTGGGCGGCACAGGGCGAGCGGGTTTGGATATCTCGAGGATACGATACTGATGTAAAATGAGGGCTTTGCATGAGCATGGAGCAAAGGGTTCGGATTTGCTTATGGTGTTTGGGAAGAGATTGATAAGGATTTTTCTGGGGGACGGCAGCTTTTATTGGCAACTTTTAATGTAGGAGGACACCCGTCAGTGTCTTTATTTCGAGTGAGTTACTAAGTCAAATAACCAAGAACATAATTTAATGCCAACTTGACGAATGTAAATAAGATCGCACAAGCCTATGACCCTAAGCTTGAATCTAATCTCAAGGAACCTCGATAGGCTGCCTTAGAGCCCGACTAATATGTCCAAATAGATGTCGGCGAGCTTGAGTGCTCCGAACCCATGTTCTCGACTGCATCTAGCGCATCCCAGAAGCCGAGTCCTAGATGCAATATTTCCTGAAGTAGGGATCCAGTCTTATCGTTGTTAGCGGTCTAGGAAACACGTAAGTAGTGTCGGCTCAGTGTGCAGTATGCAGCTACAGATTGAAGCTGAGCGAGGTGCACGTAATTAGCACCATGTGAGAGAAAGGTACTTCAAATAATCTAATGGACGAGCAAAGATTGGAGCGCTTTTTTTTTTGTAGTAGACAATAATGCAGTCAATACGGAGTATTTTACGGAGTACTATGATCTGCGAAATAGTAAGATGAATTCGCCGTTAAGGGTTAATTCTATGTGTCCAAGCACAGTTATCATTATCTTCCAACTAAGCCTAATTTAACTTGCGCCTTGCGTGGCATGGCACGGCATTGGACGAAACAAGTACTAATACAATAAGAAACCCCCGAAAATCTATGAGAAAAAGGGGGGGAGATCAATCTATCCTTCTGTGATCTGCAGTCTATGTTCTAAACCTTTATTATACCCAAATGCAAAACAGAAAAAGAGAAAGAAAAAAGATGATTGTGTGAGTGGTTCGGTTACTCCGCCTTCTTGGAGGTCTTGGTTCGGAGCTTCATCAGAGCGAACACAAGAGCGTACGAGCTGAGGGCGAAAATCACCACGATGGCGGCATCTCTCCAGCCGTAGTAGTACTCCTTCAGGTTGAGCGTGCGCAGGTAGTCCTCGCCCTTGGTGTACGAGCACACCATGCACTCGGAGGTCGCGTCGGGGTTGACCAGGTTGCTCACGGCGCCGATGCCCTGCTCCAGGTAGTCGGCCAGGTACTCCCCGCAGGTGGTGTTGCTCGGCGGGTCGAAACGCGCAAACTCCTTGTCCGAGCACTCGATCTCAGCGCCCCAAATGTTGAACACCAACATGCTTCCCATAAGGTAGTTGAACGGGTTCAGCCAGTACATCCAGTAACGCCAGAAGGTCTGGATCTGCGCGTAGGGGACCAACACGCCACAGAAGGAGACTAGAGTACCGAGGATGACGGGGTTGACGAGCGACGCGAACACCTCGTTGGGAGCGTAGGCAGCGACGAACTGGCCAATACCAGTGTAGACGAACTCGTATGTCAACATAACAAAGAAGGTAGCTCCGGCACGGTTGGAATCACCAGGGAACCCAACGGTGTAGTACCAGCCGACGAAGTAGAGCACGGCGCAGACACACAGATAGGGGACTTCAGAGACGATCAGGCCCGTCACGAAGGCGATCCATGAGTACATCTTGGACTTCTTCTCACGCGTCTCGAAGATGTCGCGGCGGTGGATGAACAGGGGCTGGAGTTGGGCCATGACACCAGGTGCGACGAAGATGAAGTTGAAAACGGTGAACAGCTTAAGCTGGAGTTCCCCAACCGAGTCGCCAATCATCCAGAAGGTAAAACCGTTGAACAGGGCCGACGAGATATGCAGTGCAGCCTTGTTGTTGACGTAGTCAACGTTGCGGTACAGAGCGACGTTCATGCGGTGCGTGACCAGTCTGATCTGCTCCCATAGGGGTGTAGCAAACTCATTACCGTCATCTAGTGTTCCAGGAGGCTTAGCTGCCGCTTCAGTGATGATGCGGTCGACTTCTTTGCTAACAGCGTCATGCTCGGGAGACGAAAGCCAGACCTCGTTCCAATCCTTGCCTTGGGAGAGATGACCGGAAACAACATCAATCATGTGTTCAGCAGGGTTCACTTCCTTCGGGCACGGGGCACCGAAGCGACCAAAGTACTCCTTGACTGTCACGGCGTGGTCGCCGATATCACCGAAGTAAACCGTCTTGCCACCCTTGGCCAGGAGAAGTAGTGTGTCGAATTGGGCAAATAGCTGGGCAGAAGGTTGGTGAATAGTGACAAGAACGGCTTGACCAACATCGGCGAGCTTGCGCAAGAAGCGTACAGTGTTGAAGGCGGATTGGCCATCGAGACCGGAGGTAGGCTCGTCGAGGAAGATCAAAATGCTGGGCTTGGAAACAAGCTCGACACCAATAGTAACACGCTTGCGCTGCTCCACACTCAGGCCAGCACCCACTTCACCGATGAGAGTATCAGCCAGGTCGTGGAGTTCCAATAGGTCAATGATGGTGTCGACGTATTTGAGCTTCTCCTCTCGAGGCGTCTCGCGGTTCTGGCGCAGGAGAGCGGAGAACTCAAGGGCCTCGCGGACAGTGGCATAAGGCTCGTGGACATCAAGCTGTTCGCAGTAGCCTGCTGAGCGCTGGAAGGAAACCGGTAGAGGGCGTCCGTCAACCATGATTGAACCGTGAATGGTGCCATCCGTCTTGCGTTGAGCGAGCACATCCAAGAGAGTAGTCTTTCCAGCACCAGAAGATCCCATTAGGGCTCCCAGCATACCCGGCTTGACCCAGCCTTGAACATTGTCCAGAAGAGTGCGGTCTCCCGAAGGAGTCTTGACAACATAGGAGAGATTCTTCCAAGTGAAGACAGAAGTGTTGCGAACCAGGTCAGGCGCATCAGAGCTGTCGGAATCGCCGTCAACGATGGGCCCACCCTCTCCGTCACTGACTCCCTTCTTCTCACTGACTTGTCCCTCTTCGTCGACTTGGCGAAGCGAATTGGTAATGTGAGCGTTCTCTCGGGGAATGAGCAGACTGGGGCCATTTTCAGAGGAGGATCGCCACTGGGAGGTTTTGACGACGGTAATGGCGACAAAGAGCGCCCACCAAGCCCAGAGGATTCCAAAGTTTCTCCAAAGAGTAGAGTGGCTATATGACAGCGACGACAAGTAATCATCTCCGGTAACGAAAGATACTCCAGGGCGTCCGCCGCCGACACCAGCGCAAGCCTGGCTGGCAGCGTTTGCGAACGAGGGGCCGTTAGGAACCAGGTTGGCGCCAACGCAGGGAATGATCTTGTCGTGGAACTCGTTGGACAACAAAGCGTTGAAGGCGTAAGACATGGGGTTAATCCAGTAAATCCAAACGAACCAAGGATGCATCTGGGGCTTTTGAATCATGTATCCGGAATAGATGATGGTGGCACCAATCAGAAAGCCAGAAACCTTTGAGGCGCCGTCAAAAGTGCTGAAGGCAGCACCCACAGCTCGGAAAAGCGCAGTCATACACTAAAGCAATGATGTTAGTAGATTAAACCTGGTGATTCATAAAGACTGTCAAACTCACCATTGTGATGGCAACCAGGAGGACCCAAAAAGTGAAGAAGGCACCAGCCGTCGAGGTCAAGCCAACCATAAAGTACAAGATCAGAGAGAACGTCGATACTTGGAACAAGATAACGGGGATGTCGGCAGTGATCTGCGCAATGCAGAAAGCAGCTGGATGGAAGTAGGCAAATGATTTGTGCTTGAGCAAGACAGGACGACCAGTGAAGGAGTCAGTGACTTCGGACATGGAGAGCAGAGAGTTGAACAGGACAGCAAAGAAGCAGGCGCCGGACTTGATGAACAGTCCGCCAGAGGTGTTGGGAGCATTGTAGAAGAGTGAGCCAGCAATCAGGGCCTGAGCGATGGTCGAGAGCTGCTTGATGACGAACGTGGCCATGTCTCCAGCCAGAATCTGGTACTGGCGTTGAACACAAGCTTTGACTTGGGGAACGAAGCCCACAGTCATGGAGCTTGTTTGTGGCAGCTTCTTGTCCTTTTCATGCTGGACGCTCTCCTTGAAAAGTTTGGTCCTCTGCTTGGCATTTTCGGTGGTTGGGTAGTCATACTCGCTGATCATGCGCTGGTGAATGGGCGACTTTTCGTACTCAGCGCGGAGCATGTCGGCGTTGCGGGGGAAGCGATCTTCAAACCCAGGTCTGATAACGCGCTCGGTCGGGACGGTGACACCGGTCAGGTAGTCGGCGACGTTTGCGCCGTGTTGGCAGACGAAGCCCATGCTCTCCATGAAGGGCCTGGCTTCTTTGGCCGATCCGTAGTATACTTCCTTTCCTTCATCGAGGACAAGAACCTTGTCGAACAGGTTGTAGATGCCGTTTCCGGCCTGGTAAAGGGTCACGATGGAAGCCAGGCCGAGGACGTCAGTCATAGCTCGGATAGCTTTGGTGTATTCCAGAGCACTAAATGAAAGTTAGCGTCATTGAGCTACTTTGTGAGAAGGTGAAGGCCACTTACGTGCTAGCATCTAAGCCTCGAGTTGAGTTGTCCCAGCAGTACACAGAGCCGCGGGTGGCCAGGGTCTCGATGATGGAAACACGTTTGCGCTCACCACCGGAAACACCTCGAACGAAGGCATTGCCGACTTTGGTGTCGCTTGTGTGCTCAATGCCCATGGACTGGAGGAGAAAGTCTCGTGACTCAACCCGCAGTTCTTCCTTGGAGGCGACACCGTTGGGGAGGTGGAAGGGGATCTTGAGACGGGTGGCGAAGTCCATGGTCTGCCCGACGGTCAGAGCAGGGAAGAATAACTCTTCCTCAGTGTTCATGACGATTTGACCCCGATATTGCTTTGCCTCCTCGGCCGTCATGCTTCCGTAGTGGACATCACCGGAAACGTTGGCGTATCCACTCCGGTTGTTGGCAAGCATCTTAAGCAGGGACGAACAACCAGAGCCGGGCCTTCCCAAAATCAAGACCATCTCTCCAGGCTTGACGCAGCCATGACTGTTATCGACGATGGTCTTTAGAGGAGGCTTGTGTCGGGATTCTTTGATCAACTTCGGGATGTTGAATTGGGAGAAGACATTTTCGTGAATGGCGGCATCGGCGCTGATGGCTTCGACTTTGAGATTTTGCCACGTCACACCCAGCTCGCGATCAGCAAAGCCACCTGCTTGGTCTCGTTCTTTGAAGGCGGCCACCTTGGGCTTCAAGGCCCATTCGTTGTCGTCATTTTGTAGTTCGTGAAAGACAGACTGATCGTAGACAGTCTGCGACTCATCGCCGTCTGAATCCATGGTGAATAATAGGCCAGGTTCCGATGCGGCTGAGAGACGTAGCCACAAAAGCCTAATTAGACCCTCCAAAGAAGCAAGACACTCAAGGGCGATTAGGGATGAAAGGAAAATGAATTAAAGAAAGTGGTGTCTAAGCCCCCTTCATTAAGGGAAATGGCAGTTGAGAACATTTATCAACAATGCCCAGAAAGGAGAATCTGCGTCGGACTTGCTGGGAAGTCCGAAGGATTGGGTCCCACTGGTTCATTTGGTACTTGTCCGGCCTCGCTCGGGAAACGGATCGGAGCTTGGCACGGCCCACGGAGGAATGAGATAAAAACATTTACAATGAATCATGGCTGACCGGGGTCTGTTTGGCGGATCCAAGCTTCCTAGTAATAAGGGTCCACAGATGCACACTTGCACGCTTCGCAGAGACGACATGTCTGCGTTGGTGGGCGTTGGTGGGAGAGTGGACCTCGCATTCGCACCCGCACAAGCAATGCACGGAGGTTACGCCGCTTAGTCACTTGGATGGTTCAAGAAAGACAAATCGGCCCCGACGATGGTGTCAGCCTAACAAGGCGAATGAAAGCGCGTTGCAAAAGGCATAGCATTGCTCCCTCAAGAGGTCAGCGCGAGGTGGATTCCCTCAACAGGTCAGCGCGAGGTGGATGGATGGATGGGTGGGGAGAATGCGGCTCAGAAAGGCAGCGGCCACGGACGGACCACGGATCTGAGGCAGAACTGACGCTGCGATGAAATCGAAGCGTCACTATCCCCAACAGCCAAGGGGCCGAAGGCTGTCAGATCGAGTTTCGGCCTTGGTCGCGGCTCGCTATTAGTCGTGAAGGCCGGCGCCGAAGGGGGCATCGGCTTGACCCATGTCCGAGAATGCCGTGATGACGTCCGCGCGGGCGGGAGTCGAAGCGTCCAGACTCTGGAGAAAGGGTCCAGGCAGTACTCGGGGGGTTGACTAAGCAGGCTTAAGGTGCCCCCCTCTCCCGTTGGAGAGAGGGTAACGCAACCTATAATTACGTTACTACTATAACTACCTTCTAAGACTTTAATCATTAATAACTTCTCTAATTTTGCCTTAATTAATCCTAAATTAAGCATACCTAATCTCTTATATCTAAAATTACTATACCTCTATTTTTAGCTAAATCTAGTTAGGCTATTTTAGCGGCGGAAAGGGACTAAAAATAACACCCCAACTTAATAGCGATCCTTTAAGAGGGTACACAGAAAAGCATCGTATAGGCGTCTTTATCGGTTAGCCTAAAGCTACACTAGATCGCGCGTATATACTCTAGCAGTCTTATATTTAGTACTATCTAGTAGTAAAGCATCTCATAAGGATGATTATTAAGTTAGCGGTAGGAACGAATGTTAGTAAGGCATCAATAGGGCCTACCGCTAGCTTAATAGCTATCTTAAGAGGGACAAAAGGTAGATATAGATTCATAATACGATTCAAAAGGAAGGATCTTAATTTCTCTTATAAATAAAAGCAAAAAACTTAAGCTTTAAGCTTAAAGAGCTTTTCTTTCTCTTATCTCTCTATAAGAAGGGAAGAATCNNTAAAATAAAAATCTCTCTATTTTATCTCTTTATAATAATCCCTCTCTCTTTTAATATTAATATCTCTTCCTAAAAACTCTATCCCCTTTTAACTATTCTCTTTATCCTTATTATATCCCTACTAGTAACCTACTAGCCTACCTATCTAGGGACCTCCGCTATATACCTCCCCTATAATCTAACGATTATCCCTAAGCGGCTAAGGATTATACATAAAGAAGAAAACCTCCTTATATAAAATTAAATAAAAGAAATAAATATATATAGTAAGAAGTATCTTATAAGAGCTTCTTAAAGACTAAATTTAATAAATAAAGGAAATCTACTAAATAATCTACTTCCTTATTCTAGAATTCCTCCCTCTATTAGAGAGTTATAATCTTATAGAGAGAGCTATTACTTCCTTTCCTCCTTTATATAATATTATTCCTCCTAGGTAATCTTTATAATTATAAGCAGTATAATAGTATTATAGGTAGAGTTAATAAGGTTTACCTACTAACTTAAAGAGATTAGTCCCTTAGGGATATAGATTATAAAGGTTCTTAATTTAGGTAGATAAAATATTAACCGCTTAGCGATTTAGGGTAGGCATATTAGATTAGTATTAATCATTATTTTCTTTACCCTATCGCCTATTTTAAGATTATAGTATATTTCTCTTCCTTCCTTAACCTTCTAACTATCTATAAAGATAAGGATAGTATTACTAATAATCTAGCTAGATAAGATAGTTAGGGTTTATACTATTTAGGTCTTTAAAGGTATAGGGGCTAGCGAAGTATCTCCTATTAAAATATTACTTTATGCCAGGCTTATAAAGACTTCCCTTATTAAGATATTACTCCCTAAGGCCTATAAGGGTAGTAGCGCTTAGGTAGGTGTTTTTAGCGAGGGAGGTAGTAAAGTCTTAATCCCTCTTACTTCCTCTATTAGCTTTAATATTAATCCTATAGGAGGTACTCTTAGTGGGGTCTATTTAGGTGAGTTATTAGATAAGGAGATTGAAATTAGAGTCTTCCTAGTTCGCTTAGCTAGGGTAAGGGATTATAAAGGTAATAATAAGATTTAAATTAGTAATTAATATAGTAAGTTACTAGAGCTAAGTGAGATAATACTTCTAGGCGCTTTATAGCCGTATTCTATTAAGAGTCTATTAATAATATTATATCCTATCTTTAAGTAGATTTTAATAAGATTATTAGGCATTTTAAACTTAATCCTAATTATATCTAAGTAATATATTAAAGAGCTTTAGATTTCTTATCCGAAAGGAGCAATAGGGTACTAGATTAAATAGTATTAATCTAAGAGCTTATTAAGTCTAACTCTAGACTAAAAGACTATTAGGAACCTACTATAGTTCATATAGATATCTAACGTTTAAAGCTTTATATCTTTTAGTAGGAATTAGTATAGAGTATCTAAAGATCGCTTAACTATACGGTTAGTCTTTTCTCTTCTATACTTAAAGTCTTTAATCCCTAGTTCTTCTATAATCGTATAGCTAAAGAAGCTCTTAACTCGATTAAGATTGAGTGCTTATATTCCTTCCTTATCTCCCTTCTTTATCTTTCTAGGCTGTCTAATCTTCTAGTCCTAGAAATAAAAGGTAAATCCTACTCCCTTAGGCAACTTATTTACTAAGCTTCCCTAAATAATAAGATCCTTTATAGTAATTCCTCTATTAATTATTTATCCCTTTAATAAGCTAATTAACCCTTAGATAGTTAGAGTAATAAGGAAAGTACTAAGGTAACTATATTCCTATTAGCTATCTTAATAAGAGGTAAGCATTCTAAAAATAAGGAAATTATAAGGTATACTATTCTTAGCTATAATCTCTCTCTATATAGTAGTAATAGCTATAAATCACTCTTCCTTCCCTTTCTTTAGAGTATTAAAAACATAAAGGTAAGCTTCTTTTATATCCTAAATATAAGTAACCTAATAGGTCTAATTAGCAAAATAGACAATCCTAATAAGGAGTTAATAGTTAAACTAAGTCTCTTATAGTAGTTAGAATCCTAAGGTAGATTAGTTCTTTAAGATATAGGCCTTCTCTAGGAGGAGCTTAGTTAAGTACTTAAGTTATCCCTATCGGTTGCTTTAGACGTTAAAAGTATTAAGATTAAGGCTACTAAGGGCGATAGCAATTAGGTCTCTTAGATTATAGGTTATTAGACGAAGGAATGCAAGGAAGCTAAAGTTAGTTAATATTTTCTTATTCTAAAGATCGCTTAGAAGGTCCTATAGGTTAGTATAGTATTCCTTCTAGGGGCTAAAGTCCTTCTCGCTAAAGTCTAGGTACTATTGAATAGATTTAACCTAGGCTTAGATCCTTTCTCTATCTCTAAGGGTAGGGCGATTCGAGCTAATATCCTTCTAATATAACCAATCGAGCTAGGACGGATAGAAGGTAGGTTATTCATTTAGGCGTTAATTAAGGGGCATTTTAAATAGCATTTTATCATAATATAAGAAGCTCTACTTACCCCCTTCATTACGGATAAGTCCTTTATAGAGCGTTAGTTCCTTATTAGGGTAGAAGAACTACTTAATCTCCTTAGCATTATTAGAAGTAGCTATTATAGTAGTATTTTAAGGCATACTAAGATTCTAAAAGATAGATAGGTTATAGGAAAAGTAAGGAATAAGATAATTAATAAGGTTTTAGGCTTAAAAGGAGGAGAATTAGGGCGTAAGGGATGGGATTAAGATGTAGGTTTTGCTTAGGGCTAAAGTGTAAAAAGGGCTTATATAGTAGTGTTTTTAAGAGTGTATATATCTAGTATTTTCTCTACTATATATTACTATTTTATTTATAATAGTAAATCACTTTAATAGTAGTTATTATTTACTAAAATACCTTACTGGATTTACCTTACTTAATATAGTAAATATAAATACCTACTCCTTAAAAATACCTCCTCTTTCGCTAAAAGCCCTATTAGATTAGC
>WPDF01000262.1:0-23059 GCA_019137265.1 Neonectria coccinea
TATTTATTTATTTATTTATTTATTTATATACTATAGACCTAAAAGGTAAATAATACTTCTACTCTATAAAGATATAAAAATAACTAAAATAGATAAAAACCTATATTGCTTCTATAGTAGACCTAAATTAGGTCCCTTATGCTATTATAATGCGTAAGTAAATAATCCTTTATACTAGGATTAGAATTATCCCCCTTCCTATTAAGCAAGAAAGAAAAAGAGAAGAAAAAAGAGGAAGAAGAAGGAAAGTACCCCACTAAGGTAGTATTAGGGCGGGCGTATACTAGCTATATACTAGTTATATATCTATATATTATATATAAGCTTATTGCGTGAGTATGATTAAAGCTTTAGGTTTTTAAGTGGGTAGGTTTAGCTATTAGTAGATTTATTAGCTATTAACTATAAGTAGCTATAGGCTAGTATAGGCCTAGAGCTTAATAGCTACTAGCAGCTAGTAGCTATAGCCTAGAATTCTACTATTTAGTCTCTTTATTAAGCTTATAAGACCTTCCTTTTCCTTTTCCCTCTTTAATGCCTCTATAAGTCGCTACCCCCTTATTATCTCTTACTATACCTATGTTAGCACTGAGGCTCGAATGCGTTACTAATATCCCTTCTTTCTAGGATTATCTTTAATATGTTTGACTTCCTACTCCGCATTATAGCCTCGCTAGCGTTATGTTACCGCTGCGGTCGCAATGCTATAGTTACTAACTTCTTTATGTAGCTGAGGATAACGATGATAATAATGATAACGACGATAACGATGACGATAATAACGACAACAACGACGAAGACGACAACAACGACGACTACAACGAACGCGGTACGGTTCCTTGGCGGGAGAGATGCGGTGGTTAGGGCTAACCTGCTTCTGTGTAGACCACGATAGTGACGATGCTAGCTGTGCCCGTGAGTATTTCCCGACGCGTCTCCATTGCGTGCCCTATTCATAATTAGTAGCTATTATAGATAATATCTTAAACATTTAGGTCGATTTAGATGGAAAATAGTAATATAATAGCTAAGTTATAATTAAGTATGGTAATACACTTAGTAAAAGATTATAGTAATAAAGTTAGGGGTATAGTAAGGTTATAGGTACTCACTTTATTAGGTTTTTCCTTAGAAGGAATAGTAGAGTAGTAGCCTATTAGCTTTATTAGTAGCCTAATAACTATTAAGCTTAAGTTACTTCTTTAAGGGCTTTTTCTTACTTATAGAGTAGTATAGTAATAGTTTAGCCTTATAGTAATTATTAGGGTAAGTAGCTTTATAGCTAGTAATAAGCTCTTTATTAATGTCTTTAGTCTTAATTTAGTTATTATATTTAGGGCTTCATCCCTTCTAGTATATTTAGAATCCTTTAAATTCTTTAGTATTATATTCTTAGTAATAGACTTAGTATCTAATAATTTAATTTATAATATACTTCCTAAAGTCTTCCTTAATTAGCCTTAGCTTCTTTACTTAAAGGTTATTATTATATACTAATTATAATTACTAATAGGATATTATTAAGTAGATTTATTAGGTTAAGAGTAGCTCTAGCTTAACTATTAAGTTATTAACTATATACTTAATCTTAAAAGGGCTAATATATTATTAAGATTACTTCTTTAGGGGATTTCTAAGTAAGTTATATCTATTATATAGTTATAAGTAAATATAGTCTTTAGCCTTAAGCTAAATTAGTTAGTATTTCTTATTATATTACCTTTTCGCTTTAATTATAATAAAGTCTAAAGCTAAATAAGCTTCCTTATATATAGCTTCTCTTAGGAAGAATAAGTCTATTATATTATTATTAATAGCCTTAATAGGTTATAAAGACTCTAAAAGCCCTTAAAGGTAAGTTCTATAAAGGAATTTATAAGCTAAAGACTTTATACTGATATTATAAGCTTTATTAAGGTTCTATTATAATATAAATAGTATATATACTTAGCTTATATTTAAGTGCTCTATATAGTAAAAGTATAAAGCAATCTTTATAGTTTAATTTCTCCTTTTAGAGAGACTATTAGCCTTTAGGTAATAAGTAGTAATTATTAGAAGTTTTATATAAAATAGGCTTTATAGTATTTTCTAGAAGGGGAAGATAAACTTTAAGTAATAGTTTAATATAATAATCTCTAGTATTTCTTAGTCTAATAGTATAAACTACCTTACTAATATAATAGCTTAATTAGCTATTAAATAGATAGTATATCTAAGGATTAAAAGCCTTTATTTACTTATAATATGAATAACTATTAAAAGAGTATTAAAGATAAAGAAACCTTAAAGAGCTTATAATATGTTTATAAAAGGTACTAATAGTAAGCTTATAATAAAGTTTATAGCTATAATATATATTAGTATTATTAAAGAGTATATTATTATAGTTTAAGGCTTAGCTCTAACTTAAGCTAAATAAAGGGGTTATCTTCTAATTATAATAAAGCCTTACTATAAGATTAATTAGTAATAAATAGGTATTTAGTTTAAATAGATAGAAAGCTTTTAGCTTCCTTTCTTTCTTCTCTTAACTTTAATAATAACCTTATTTTAATATCTTTTTATAATTACCTAAAGGCTAACTCTTTATATTTACTAAAGTTCCTTTTATATTAAACCCTCTATAAGAATAAAATCTTTATAATAAATACTTATTACTAAACTTTATTTATATTTAATTAACTTAAGAATTAAAATAAGTTTCTTTTCTAATTGATCTTACTATATAAAAATCATTATTAATAAGCTTATAATTAAAAAGCCATAAGTATAATTCTTCTATATATATATATAACTTAATAGTACTTTTAAGAATATATTTTTATTATATATTATAAAAGTATTATAAAGTAAAGATTATAAAGATTAACTTAATATACTCTTTATGTGTATTAAGAATATAATTAATAAGCTTTATAAATAATAAAATATTAATCTTTACTTTATTATATAATAATAATAAAAAGAGAAAGATACTTATAATTATATTAATTATTAGGAATTTATACTTTTTAAAATTAATATAAATTAATAGCTTATTAATTATAAGATATTTATTCTTATAGTTAGATTATAATTATTTATTAAGAAATAATTTAATTATAAAGAATAACTTAATAAATATACTTTCTTTATTACTTTATTAAAAAGATTTAATAAAATCTTTAAAGATTATTAATGTAATAAATCTATTAATAATAATACTTTATATTAATCTAATAATAAAATATAAATAAACTTAATTAATATAAAATATAATTAATTATATTACTTTTATTTTTATTATAATAAAATTAAATACTTTAAATAGAATTACTTTAAGTTATAAATAGAATCTAGTATTAATTTAAGTATAGTTATATTAATATTTAAGGAGAAGAAGGTTTTTAATTAAGAAGAATTATTTCTTTTGAAATAAATATATAAAAAAAAAGCTATTTAGTTTAAAATTAAATTATTTAAAATTAAGAATATATATATTATTCTATTTAAATATATTATAAGTTTAAATTAAGTTAATCGATAATTAGATTAATTAGGATTAATTATTATATTATATTCTAATAAGCTAATGAGTTAAACTCCTATTTAAATTAAATTATATATATTTAAATTAACTTAATCTAATTAATTAAATCTATTAAGATTCTATAATTAGATTAAATTATAAACTAACTAAATAATAAATAATATTATATAAATAATAAGATACTATTTATAATAGGCTAGCCCTTAGGCGGCTATAGAAAGGTATTCGAATAAGGTTATTACTAAAGTTAAGAGAAGAAAGAAAGGAAGCTAGAAGCTCTTTATCTATCTAAGCTAAATACCTATTTACTGCTGACTAATCCTATAGTAAGGCTTTATCGCAGTTAGAACATAACCCCCTTATCTAGCTTAAGCTAGGGTAAAGCCTTAGACTATAATACTATTATTAATTTATATTTAAGTATAAATAGAAAATTAGCCTTTATAAAAGAAATCTTTATTAGATTTTAAAAAGAAGTATTCCTTTAAGTACTTAAATTTTCTTAAGAAGAGAGACTATATTAAGTAAATATATTATATATATAATTAAGCCTATTAAGGATAATAAAGTAATAGTATAAATAATTTAGACTATTTATTAGCTAACTTCCTAAAGAAGGAAAGTATATTATAGTTTAGGGCTTAACTTTAGCTTAAGTAAGATAAGGGGGTTATCTTCTAACTATAATAAGGCTTTACTATAGGATTAATTAGTAATAAATAGGTATTTAGCTTAGATAGGTAGGAAGCTTTTAGCTTTCTTTCTTTCTTCTCTTAGCTTTAGTAATCACCTTATTCTAATACCTTTCTATAGCTACCTAAAGGCTAGCTTTTTATATATATACCCTAATAGCTTTTAATCCTCTATTAGTAGCTTATCTATCTTAAGTAATAAGTTTAATAAGTATAAATATACTTTTTAATTTCCTTTTAAAGGTTATAAATATAAAGTTTTAATAGCTTATATATTATCCTTTCTATTTTAAAGTAGTTATAACTATTATATACTATAATAAGAATATTATTATTTTTAAGAGTATATAGTATATAAAGCCTTATATAGTTATTTACCTTATAATAATATAGTAAGCTACTTTAAATAGTAAATAGTATCCTTAGCTTTAAAGTGTTTATTATATTCTTACTATTAGGTTAGAAGCTTACTATAAATATCTTCCTTAAGATATCCTTAATAACCTTAAAGAACTTCTTATTTATAATATATTCCTCTTAAAATTAATTCTTTATTCTATTTACTATTAGAGCTTTAAAGGCTATAAGTATATTATTAAGGCTAGTATAATTAGCTTAAAGTTACTAAGGGTTTAAGTTTAATCCTAGAGTAGTTAAGTAGCTTAAAGTATTAAGGATAAAGTTCTTCTTATTAGGTACTTATAATTTATATTTAGAAAGGTATATTAAAGCTATAACTAGCTATTAGTTTACTTAGTTAGTACTTATAGTCTTAAGGGTAGTTTTCTTAATAATTTACTTAATAGTAGAGTAGTCTATTAGTATAACTATAAGGAGTTTAGAGGATTATAAGGATATTTATAATCTCTTTATACCCTAAATTAAGTATATAACCTTTAGTTCTATTAGACTCTATATTTATTCTACTTAAGTTAGTATTTAATTAAGGAAGTATATAAGTCTAATTACTATAGTTAGGATTTAATCCTTTAAGTTCTAAGTATAATTATTATATAGGTAATATAATATAACTTTAAAGCTATATTTAAGATTAGTATTAACTTATAAGAAAAGATACTTCTTAGGGTTTAAAGAGATTAGTATATAGCTAGATAAGATTTCTTACTATGGGGTAGTAAAGATAGTAAGCTCTTCCCTTATTAGCTTATAGTAAGTTATATAAGTATAGGCTTTATACTAATTATGGTTTTTATTAGTTATCTTACCTTCTTTTTATCCCTTTATAAGAAGAGAGATCTTTCTCTTCTATAAAGGCTTAATAAGCTAGGTATAGTAAGGGATAAAGTGCTTAATATATCCTATAGTACTAATATATTATTCTAGGCTATCTAGCTATTAAGGGAACTTAAGCTTTATAAATATAACTATCTATTCTATAGTGCTAGCTAGTCCTAAGGTATTAATATAGAAACTTAATAAGTATACACTTAGGTATTTAATCTAGCTCTTTTTTAGGAAATTAAGAGGTTTTAGTCTTTAAATAGCCTAAATAAAGTTTATAAGTATTAAAGGTATTCCTTAGCTATTAACCTTTTGTAAACATTTAATAGTTACCCCTACTATGCCTTAGCTATACACCTAAAATCAATTCTAACTTAAGCATCTTTCTCTATAACCCTTCTTTACCCCCTTTTCGCTCCTATATTATTACTATATCGCATACAATAGGCAGATTAAGCGAAATAGAGGATATTAAGGTTATAGACTATCCTCTTCCTCCCCTTAAGAAAAGTTTTTTACTATAAAACCTATACTAACTATATATTAAGCTTAGTATAGAAATAACCTATAATTAATTTAAAGACCTTATTATTNNACCTTATTATTAAGACTAAAAATAAACTTAAAGTAATTATCCTAATAGCTATTTTCTCCTTAGTATAAAGAATAGTAATAATCCTAATTAATACTACTATAAGCTATACTTAATCTATAAATAGTAAGATTTTAATCTTATTTATCCTTATAGAAATAATTATACTTACTATTAAAAAAGTAATCTTAATTACCCTTTAGAAACCTACTAAAGATTTAACTTAAGCTTAAATTACTTATAATAAGAGAATACTTTAGTCCTTTATAGTATTACTATTTAAGATAATCCTTCTTTATCTTATTAAGGAGATTATTATTAGGTTATTAAGTATAACTCTTAATATTATATTTTATATACTATTAGATATTATAATATCTATTAATTATACTCTTTTAAGCGATTATTTCTTTCTTATAGTAGCTTTATATTATCTCCTTAATAAGGATATTATAATTATCTTTTATAAACTAATTATAAATCTCCTAAAGGATAATATATAGATCCTTACTATTTTTAGTATAAATATATATTAAGTCTTAAAGTAGTTTATAGTAATTATTAAAAGAGTTTTAACTAATTATATAAAAGGCTTATTTAAAAACTTTATAATAAATATTTAATATATAAATAGTATTAAAATATATACTATAAAACTATTATAAAGTTATTATATAATTAGACCTTATTAGCTATTAATTATATTATTAATTAAACTAATAAATATAAATAAACTTTATAATTAAAGTATAATTATAATTATAAAGGTTTATTAAATTAAGCTCTATTTAAAGGAAATCTAATTTAAGTAATATTATAGAATTATAATAGGTTAACCTTATTCGACTAGAAAGGCGGGAAAAAGATTGAAAACAAGGTGAAGATTGCTAGCTAAGGGCGAAAGCCCAACCTTAAATACCACTCTAAATCACGTGCAGCCAATCGTAGCAGCGTTCGGAATCTAAGGTCCCGATTCCGACGGATTGGGCGGGTAGCTAATCCGACCAATCCCGCTCGGAGTCTAAGGTCCCGGTTCCGACGGATTGAGCGGGTAGCTAATCCGACCAATCCCGCTCTAGCTGCTTGTGACCCAAGGAGCAATTAAGCCGCGATAATCCTACCCGGCCGGGCTATCTATAACAAGTAATATATTAAGTATTTCCACTTTAGATATATTATATAATACTATTAGGAATAAGCTAAATATAATTATTATAAAGAGTCTTATTATATAAAGAAAATAATATATTCTATCTTTATTAATAAGATTCTTATAGTATATTATAATTATAAAAAGCTATATTTAGTATAATTCTATATATATTATATAGTATAGAAAGAATAGGAATAAATAAGGAATACTTATATAAAAAGATCTATATAATTTAGTATTCTAAATAAGTAATCTAAATATATAATATACTTACTATAAGATATAATAGTATTATTAATATTAATACTATCTATAGTATTAAACTATCTTACCTAAAGGAGGCTTAAATAGCCTTTAAAGTAGCCTTAGGCTAGATTAAACCTAGGTTTAAGTTCTACCCTTATAGTATTTAGGCTAATTAACCTAATAAGAGAGTAAATACTATTAAAAGTTAGAGAAGGTATATTAATACTAATTAATAAGGATAATACTTAAGAGGATAAGGAATAATATAAGCGATTTAAGCCTACCCTAAGATTAAATAAGTTCTAGTATATAATTTAGATTAAGCTCTATAAGGATTTATTATTATAGGTATATAATTAGCTTTTCTTATAAAGTAGATCTATCTATATTATATACTATTATATATATATATTAAGCTTAACTTACTTCCCCCTTAGGTAAGAGTAATAAGGGGTTTTCTATCCTATAGCTTACTATTAGGGTTTTTCCCTCCTATTATAGATTAGTCTAAGTTACTTAGAAGAGGGACTCAAAAGCTATTACCTAAATTAGGTATAAATAGATAAATAAATAAATAAATATATCTTCCTATTATAAAAGAGGATAATTATTTAGTATTATAATCTTATTTAGAGCCTTTAGGTTAATAATAACTTATTCTTTAGGTTACCTATTTACTATATACTATACTATAAAGATAGGAACTAAGAATAGTATTAATCTTTTAACCTATTTAAGTTAGCCTTAATAATAAAGCTTATTAAATACCTTATGAATAAGTTTCTAATCTTTTAGGCTATTAGGGTATAATAATTATAATATATAGTACTTATACTAATTATTAACTAAAGAGACTTATAATTCCTCTCCTATAAGTATTTTTATAAATCTAGTATCTATTTATAATTTAGTATAATACTTTATAAGTTTCTAGATTATAATAATAAAGGTAAAGTATTTAGTATAAATATAAACTCCCTTATTAGTAACTACCTTAGGTAAGTTTAGTACTTATTATATATATACTTAATATAGTATCTTAGAAACCTTAGGGTTAGTATTAAAGCTTATATTTATTCTAACTAAAATAGCCTTTAGCTTTAGTTCTCCTTCTTAGGTAAGAAAGGTAGTAATTATTAATATTATTTCTTAATATTACTTTTTAAGTATATTAGTAATAATATTATCTTAAAAGATAGTATTACTTAATACCTTTAGTAGTTTATTTGTTTGTTTGTCTTATCACACTATTTTAACTAATAATATAGGTTATTTAGACCCCCTTCTTTCTATAGAAGCTAGGAAAACCATACAAGCAAGCAAGCTAGCTAGCTAGGATAAAAACCTCCTCCTTTTCTCCAGTGCTCTAACAGCATCTCCAAAAACCAAGATCGCAACCTCAGGCTTCCTATTCCTTCCAATTATAACCCTCCTTCTAACCTACCCTTATCTCATTAGGCTACATACTACTATAGCTATAGTCTAAGCCAATTAGATATATCATATACTTTACGTCTACTATTTCTTACGCTATAGATTAGCGCAAATTAGACTAATTAATAAGGCAGATTAGCTAGGTCTACCTATAGCTACTAGGGCCTTATAGTCTTATCTAGTAGTCTATGCCTAATGGGTATATTAGGCATATAGGTTTAATCTCTATTGGCTGGCTTTTCTAAGGAGGGACTAATTCCTTAGTTATAGCTTAATTAGAGATTAGGGCCCTAGCCGGAATTAAACCGACTGCCTTTATAAAGGCTAACCTTAATAGTAACCACTCTACTATAGGGGAAATACTAATTAGTATAAAATTAGTATGTTTTTTTAGTGTACTAAATACTCAAAGTAGAATAATTTATATTTACTAGCTTAGCTAAATAGATAGAAATTAGTAATACCTATTAGTATAGAGATAGAATCTTTAGCTATCTAATGGTACTATTCTTATATTTTGAAGGCTAAATGCTGATTTTTAATTCACTATAAGAGGTATACTAAGAAAAGTACTAGAATTACTAATTTCACAACCCTAATAGAGACTAATAGAGCCTTAATATATATCTTAATAAATATCTTTAGTATTACTAAAGATACTAGGAATATAAGAGTAGCTACTAAGATTGAAGCTATTAATATAGTAATTTAGAAAGCTAAAAAGTAGCTTTTATTATATTCTAGGATATTATTAATCTTCTATTTTTAGTATAGCTTAATATCCTTAAAGGTATGATTTATTATAATTATACCTAAAGAGCTTTAATAGTCTACTATTATATATATTATAATAGGAATAAAGGTATAAAAGGTAAAGCTTTAGTCTTTAGGTATTTCCTTCTAAGTAGCTAGTATTATAACTATCTTACTAATAGGGATTATAATTCCTTAAAGGGCTATAATATATTTAGTAATATTCTTTCTACTAGTAATAATACTGAAAGGGATATAAAAATTATTTAATATACTAATTCAGGGTTGTGAAATTAGTTAGTCTAGTCCGTTTTCTAGTCTACCTTTAAACCTTTATTAAAGGTTAGATTCTTAGTCTAAAAAAATAAAGATTGAACCTTTAGATAGCTTTTGAGAGCTATATTTAGATTATATAAGCTATTTATTTTTACCTGCTTATATAAGCGATAAAGTCCGGATTATTCCACTTTTAGTTTTATTCCACTTAAAAAATGGACTAATTTTGGACTAATGATATTTTCTAGCTAGTAAGAGATAATTAGGTAATCAGATTTTATGTCTCAAATGCCTAAATGGCTTAGCTACTTAAGTCTTAAATATCCTAATTTTAGGTCTTAAGACTGATTTCTAATAAGGGTTTTAATTCGGACTAGTGAAAATTTCCAGTGGACTAATTTCACAACCCTATATACTATATTAGATTTACCTCTTTATATTAATATTATTATATTTATAAGGGTTAAGGAAATTATTCTTTAGTAGAGCTTTTATCTTAAGTTTATCTTAAACTTAACCTAAGGTTATAAACTCTATTATACTTACTATAAAGCTATCTTTATAAGTACTATTAATATATATTATAAAGGTTACTTACTTATTAGTTCGCCTTACCTTAGTAGCTCCTCTAAGTATAATAAGGTCTTACTTCTTAATTATATACTTAAGCTAGTTTAGCTAGCTATAGTTAATAGGGGAGCATCCATATCCTAAGTCTCTATAGATCTCTATAGGGTTTTTATTATTAGGTCTAATCTTAGCCCTTAGGTATAAATAGGTATAGTTTATATTCTCTTAAATTACTATAGGTTATAGTAGAGTTAGTTCATTACCCTTACTTATAGGCAGGGTTATAAAATTAGTAATTCTAGTACTTTTCTTAGTATACATCTTATAGTGAATTACAAATCAGCACTTAGCCTTAAAAATATGAAAATAGTACCATTAAATAGCTAAAGACAGGGTTGTGAAATTAGTTAGTCCATTTTGGACTAACTAAGGACTAGTTTAAATTAGTTAGTCTTTAGTTAGTTTTTAGTCCAATAAGACTAGTTTTATTCTAAGGGTGGACTAACTAATTAGAAACTAGTCCTAGTTTTATTCTAGGCCTAGACTAACTAACTAAAAACTAGTCCTAGTTTTAGTCCAGGCTTAGACTAGTTTATATAACTTAAAAGTTTAAAATAAGGTATAAAATAGCTTATAAAATAGAGACTATTTTAAAGTCTATTTCTAGGAAGAAATAGATTTCTTATATAATTATTTATTATAAGAATTTAGTATTTTAAAAAGATCTATATTCTCTAATTACTTAGAATTAATTATCTAAAATAGCTATAAGCTTATCTTTAGTATCCCTTTAAAGGAAATAGAATAGCTAAGCTAGCTATATTTAACCTATATTTAAATAACTAGCTTTATTATTTAGAATAGCCTTACTTTAAATAGAATTAATCTAACCCGGACTAATAAATTAGTTAGTCTAAGTCTAGGCCTAGACTAACTAAAAACTAGTTATAGATTAGTTAGTTTTAGTCCGGGCCTAGACTAACTAAAAACTAGTTATAATTAGTCTAGACTAACTAAAAACTAGTTAATTTAGTTTTTAGTTAGTCCGGACTAACTAATTTCACAACCCTGGCTAAAGATTCCATCTCTTTACTAATAGGTATTACTAATTTTAATGTGTTTAGCTAAGCTAGTAAATTAATAATTATTCCACTTTTAGTATTTAGTACACTGAAAAAACGTACTAATGTTATACTAACTAGTATTTCTAGCTATATTAATGTACTTATGTAATATAAGTTCCTTTATGAAGTATTGGAATGGTATAGCTATTAGGAGGTAAAAAGCTTATAACTTTATAGCTATAGCCTGATTTTTAATAAATGTTTAAAAGTGTACTAATAGAAATTTCTAGTGTACTAATTTCATAACCCTGCTTATAGGCTTAAGGATCTTTATAAGTAATAAGGTTCTAGTATATATATTAAAGTACTTAAAGAGTAGGTTATAGCTAAGGAAGCTAGTCTTATATTTCCTATATTTAATTAACTTTATACCTTATAGAAGCTTATTAAGCTGAGCTTACTTAGGCTTAATATAGTACTTAATTATAATATATTCTATAAGGATAGCCTTAATAGTAAGGGCTTAAGTATATCTTTTATAAGTATACTATAGTGCTTTATCTATTAGTAATAGTATTTTAATTATCTTAGAAAAGTATACTTACTAAGATCTATTTAAGAAGGTTAATAAGTTAGATTAGGATCTTTTATCCTTATTATCTATATTAGTATTAGGTAATATTACTAGCTTTAGGTTGCCTTTTATAACCTAGTATTTCTTCTTAAAAGTAACCTTCTTTTCTTTATATAAGTACTTATAGTAAACACTCTTCTTATTATATATAGTCTTAGTCTTAATTATAATTATATAAATAGTTATAATTATAATTATTATTATTATATGGGTAATTATTATTACTATATCTTAATTAGTCTTAATTATAATTATAATTATAGAAATAATCCTAATTATAGTCCTAATTCTAGTTATAATTATAGTTATTATTATAATTATACCCTTTAAAAGTATCTTTATAATAATCTTATTATTATTATATAAGGGCTTTAATAGTAGTTTAATATTTCTTATATTTATATATAAAGCTAAAGAGCTTAATCTTTTTCTATAGTATCTATTATAATTAAGAGACTTCTATATTAATTAGTAGCAAGATAGCCTATAGGATATATCTATCCTTTATAACCCTAAGCTACTTAATATAGCTAGCTATATATAAGACTTATCATATAAAGCTAAGTCTATTAGAGGCTAACTATAAGGTATACCTTCCCAAGTATAAATCCTTAATAATCTTAGTATTAAGTTATTTAAAGCGCTTAATTAAGACTTAATAAAATCTTATAATTAAGGAGTTTAATAGCTTAATTCTATTACTTAATACTAAGCTCTCTTATTAACTATCCTTAGGTTTTACCTTCTAGTATAGAGATATAATAGGCCTAAAGGGTATCTTTATTATAGCATTTAAAGACTTAAAGGTACTTATAGAAAAGGTATATATTAGTATAGATTTACTTATTCTATATTACTATTAGCTTAACCTTCTTAGGGTTATAAAGGCTAAAGTTAAAAATACTTAGTGCTTTTTTCTTAATCTTCTTATATATATTAAGGTTTAATATAGATATCTATTAGGATTAATAATAGTTATTCTAATATTAGTTTTAATAGTAAGATAGATATTTTTTATTATTAGATAAGTTATTAGAGAAGGAAGATAATAATAATAACAATAATAATAGGTTATTTCTTAAGCGTTTATAATATTATAATTAGGTAGATTCTTATTATCTTATAGCTCTATTAATTAAAGATTCTTTAATTATTACTCTTAGAATAATCCCTTAAGGGCTTTTAGTTTCTAGCTCCTGAGGATTATAGGGTTTAAGTAGTAAGGGCTCCTAAATATCCTAAGTAGATTCCCTTATAGTTAATAGCTTTTATAAGCTTTCTTTATCTAAGGGGGAAATCTAAAGTATTCTACTACTATATATTACTATTATTCTAAATAGGCTAAATCTCCTTTCTATACCTAAAGGAATCCTAATATATCTTAAGCTCTTAAGCTTCTTATAATTAATCTAGTTAGAAAGTTTATTAGGCTATAGGCGATAGTATTATTATAAATTATTATAGTATTTAGGACTTTAATAATAAGCTATTTACTAATAAGGTAGATATAATATAGGCTCTAGCTAGTAACCTTATAGCTTTTTAGGTCTTTAAGGTACTCTCTTAAGCCCCCTTTATTAAAGGTCTTAATCCTATTTATTACTATTAAGTACTATAGTTATTAGTACTCCCTTATAAGCATAAGTAATAATTATATACTAAGATTAAGTAGCTTATTATAGCTTTTATCGCTCTAGTATAATTAAGCTATCTTAGGGAAATAGCTTTATATAGCTAAATTTGTTTGTTTATTTATCTTATTACACTATTTTAACTAATAATACAGGTTATTTAGACCCCCTCCTTTCTATAGAAGCTAGGAAAACTATATAAGCAAGCAAGCTAGCTAGCTAGGATAAAAACCTCCTCCTTTTCTCTAATGCTCTAATAGTATCTCTAAAAACTAAGATCGCAACCTCAGGCTTCCTATTCCTTCTAATTATAACCCTCCTTCTAACCTGCCCTCGTCTCGTTAGGCTATACGCTACTGTAGCTATAGTCTAAGCTAATTAGATGTATTATATGCTTTACGTTTGCTATTTCTTGCGCTATAGATTAGCGTAGATTAGACTAATTAATAAGGTAGATTAGCTAGGTCTACCTATAGCTACTAGGGCCTTATGGTCTTATCTAGCAGTCTATGCCTAATGGGTATACTAGGTATATAGGTTTAATCTCTAATAGCTGGCTTTTCTAAGGAGGGACTAATTCCTTAGTTATAGCTTAATTAGAGATTAAGACCCTAGCTAGAATTAAACCGACTGCCTTTATAAAGGCTAACCTTAATAGTAACCACTCTGCTATAGGGGTTTTGTTATAATAGTAAGAAAAGGTAAGTATATACTTAGTTACTCTTTTCCCCCTTTAATAGCTATATAGGTTATTATTTTTATCTAATTACTAAAGGGGAGAGATAATACTAATTAAAGACTATAAAGATAATTATTTTATTTTTATACTTACTTAATATTAAACTTTCTATATATTAACTTAAAAGATACTATTAAATACTTAATAAACTTAACCTAAGTTTAAATAAATATTAACTTTAGGCCTAATTAGCTATTCTACTTTTAGCCCTCTTATTAGTATCTATAGGATTAATTAAACCTTTAATCTCTAGAGTAATATTAGCCTTTCTCTTTCTATTTAGAATTAAACTCTTACTATATAAAGACTTAGAGTATTATTATTATATATTCACTTAGAATAATACTAATATAATACTAAGGAGACTTATAATAAAGTAATACTTATAGTAAAACTAAAGAAGAATATTAATTATCTTAATTATAATATAGTAAAGATTATTAATAGAATTATAAAAGAGTAAGACTTTATTAATAATATATTAAGCTAAGACTACCTTAAGGCTAATTAGATTCTAAGGGGGAGCTACTTTAAAAAGGGTTAAATTACCCTAAAGGGGAGTATTAAAGTTATTACCTATAAAGAAAAGACTATTAATATTACTAATAATAATACCCTTAATTAAACCTAAATTAATATTATAATAAGCTTAAGATTTAAATCTAGCCTTAAACCTAATAATTATCTATATATAATAAATAAAGATTATAAATAGCTTAATTTATATATTAAACTGTTATAATAATTATTAGTAAACCTTAAACTAATATTAATATAAATATACTTTATAATTAGCTAAATCCTTATAGTTTAAGCTTTTAGTATACTTAATAATAATATACTAAATAAGTATAATCTTAATATAAGGTTGCTTTTAGTCTAAATTAATAATCTAAATAAATTAATATTAATATTAAATTAATATTATTCTTTTTTTATTATTTACTTAAATATATTTATTCTTTAAGTAATAATACTAAAGATATTTTTAGAATAAAGACTCTTTATAAAAATTAATAAAAGATTAAGTTAATACTAATAAAAAGACTTACTAAGAATAAAGCTATAAATATACTATAGCTTTTCTCTCTTAAGATACTTAAGGTATTAATAATAAGGAATTAAGCTAATAAACTCTTAGTATAATATTAACCTAACTATAAGATAATACTTATACTTTCTTATAAAGCTATATATAATATACTAAAGTACTCTTTATATAAGGGATTAATCTTAGGCTTAAGCTTAAGCTTAAGGTATTTCTACTTAGGTTATTAAATATAGCTAATATAGCTAAAAAAGAAAACTTTCTTATTAAGATAGGAAATCTAAAAAGAAGAAGAAAATACCTTAAAGCTTAACCTAATATTAGGATAATAATAAATAAAAGTATAGATTATTATTTACTAATAAGCTATTAAAAGTAATAATAGAATTATAAGAAGGAAGAAAGAAGGAAGGAATAACCTTAGGGCAATTTATCTAAGGTAGGTTAAGTGCCTATATATAGCCTACCCTAAGGTTTAAGCCTACTCTAACTATTAATTTATATTAAGGGAGTAAAGAATACCTTAAGCTTATCTTAAGGCCTTTCTACCCTTTAAACTCTAGTAGGAGATAATTAGGTAAATTAGTTAAGGGATTAATCTTAGTTTTTAGTAATATAATAGTAAGAAAAAAAAGATAGTTTTATCTAATTAATATTAATCTAACCTTAGTCTAAAAGTAGCTAAGTTATATAGTTCTACCTAATAATAAAAGGGGGTCTAAATGACCTAAATTTAATCAGAATAATATAATATAAATAATAATAATAATAATAATCTATTTAGATAAGCTAGTAAATATAAATTATTCTATCTTTAGTATTTAGTATACTAAAAGAATATATTAATTTTATACTAATTAGTATTTCTAGCTATAATAATTTACTAATTAACCTTTTGCAAACATTTAATAGTTACCCCTACTATACCTTAGCTATACACCTAAAATCAATTCTAACTTAAGTATCTTTCTCTATAACCCTTCTTTACCCTCTTTTCGCTCCTATATTATTACTATATTGCATATAATAGGCGGGTTAAGCGAAATAGAGGATATTAAGATTATAGACTATCCCCCTCCTCCCCTTAAGGAAATTCTATTTTTACTATAAAACCTATACTAACTATAGGCTAAGCCTAGTATAGAAATAACCTATAATTAATTTAAAGACCTTATTATTAAGACTAAAAATAAACTTAAAGTAATTATCCTAATAGCTACTTTCTCCTTAGTTTAGGAAATAATAGCTATCTTAACTAATACTATTATAAGCTATACCTAATGTATAAGCAGAAAGATCTTAATCTTACCCGCCCTTATAGAAATAATTATACTTACTATTAAAAAAGTAATCTTAACTACTCTCTAGAAACCTACTAAGGATCTAACTTAGGCCTAAATTACTTATAATAAAGGGATACTTTAGTCCCCTATAGTACTACTATTTAAGATAGTCCTTTCTTACCTTACTAAGGAGATTATTATTAGGTTACTAAGTATAGCTCTTAATATTATATCCTATATACTATTAGATACTATAATATCTATTAATTATACCCTCTTAAGGGACTATCTCTTTCTTATAGTAGCTTTATATTACCTTCTTAGTAAGGATATTATAATTATCTTTTATAGACTAATTATAGATCTCCTAAAGGATAATATATAAATCTTTACTATTTTTAATATAGGTATATATTAAGTCTTAAGGTAGTTTATAGTAATTACTAAAGAGGTTTTAATTAACTATATAAAAGGCTTACTTAAGGACCTTATAGTAAATATCTAATATATAAATAGTATTAAGGTATATACTATAAAACTATTATAAAGCTACTATATAGTTAGACCTTATTAGTTATTAATTATATTATTAATTAAACTAATAGATATAAATAAACTTTATAACTAAAATATAATTATAATTATAAAGATTTATTAGATTAAGCCCTATTTAGGGGAGATTTAATTTAAGTAGTACTTTAAGTACTTTCGCTTTAGATATATTATATAATACTATTAGGAATAGGCTAAGTATAGCTACTATAGAGGATCTTATTATATAAGAGATATAATATATCTTACCTTTACTAGTAAGATCCTTATAGTATATTATAACTATAAGGGGCTATACTTAATATAGTTTTATATATATTATATAGTATAAAAGAAGTAAGAATAAGTAAGGAATACTTATATAGAGAGACCTATATGATTTAGTATTTTAAATAAGTATAGATATATAGTATACCTACTATAGGATATAATAGTATTATTAATATTAATACTATTTATAGCCTTAAACTACCTTACCTAAAGGGGGCCTAAGTAGCCCCTAAAGTAGCCTTAGGCTAGACTAGACTTAGGTTTAAGTCTTACCCCTATAGTATTTAGGCTAATTAACCTAATAAGAGAGTGAATACTATTGAAAGTTAAAGAAGGTATACTAATACTAATTAATAAGGAGGATAATGCTTAAGAGGATAAGGAATAGCGTAAGTAACCTAGGCTTACCCTAGGATTGAATGAGTTCTAGTATACAATTCAGGCTAAGCCCTATAAGGATTTATTATTATAAGTATATAATTAGCTTTTCTTATAAATATATATTAAGCCTAACTTACTTCCCCCTTAGGTGAGAGTAGTAAGGGGTTTTTTATCCTATAGCTTACTATTAGGGTTTTTCCCTCCTATTATAGACTAGTCTAAGTTACTTAGAAGAGGGACTAAAAAGCTATTAGCTAAATTAGGTATAAATAAATTAAATAAAATTAAATTAAATAATTTACTAATGTAATATAAGTCCTACTATAAGATACTAGAATAGTAAATCTATTAGGATGTAAAAAGCTTATAATTTTATAGCTAAGGCCTAATATTTAATAAATGTTTAAAAGTGTACTAAAGTGTACTAATTTTATAACCCTACTTTAGCTAGCAGCTATATAAGCAGGGTTGTGAAATTAGTTAGTCCATTTTGGACTAACTAAGGACTAGTTTAAATTAGTTAGTTTTTAGTTAGTTTTTAGTCCACTAAGACTAGTTTTATTCTAAAGGTGGACTAACTAATTAGAAACTAGTCCTAGTTTTATTCTAGGCCTAGACTAACTAACTAAAAACTAGTCCTAATTTTAGTCCAGGCTTGGACTAGTCTATATAGCTTAAAAGTTTAAATTAAGATAAAAAATAGCTTATAAAATAGAGCTTATTTTAAAACTTATTCCTAGGAAGAAATAGATTTCTTATATAATTATTTATTATAAGAATCTAATAAATTAAAAATATATATATTCTAAAATAGCTTATAATTAAATATCTAAAATAGCTATAAGCTTATATTTAATATCCCTTTAAAGATAATAAGATAGCTAAGCTAGCCATATTTACCTTATAATTAAATAACTAGCTTTAATATTTAGAATACCCCACTTTAAATAGAATTAGTCCATTTTGGACTAGTAAATTAGTTAGTCCAATTCCGGGCCTGGACTAACTAAAAACTAATTATAAACTAGTTAGTTTTATTCCAGGCCTAGACTAACTAAAAACTAGTTATAATTAGTCCGGACTAACTAATTTCACAACCCTGTATATAAGATACTCTTTATCCCCTCTTTAGCTTTTATTCTATTTATCGTTTAATTTATCTAATTACCTATCTTTTCTTTCTTCCTTATGGATTCTAATGATAAATTTAACCCTATCTCTAACTCTAATAGTAAGACTATTCCTTTTTCAGAGGAGACTAGCTAGCTAGCCTCTACTAGAATAGATAGGCTTAGCTAATTAAGATTAGACTTAGAAATAGCTTCTTCTTCTTTATAAGCTATTTCTTCCTCTTAAGCTATTCCTAAAGATCCAGCTGCTAAGATTTACATCTTTAAATATAGTCTATTTCGAAAGACTATATTACCTTCTAAGGAAGATTAAGAGCAGTAAATACAGCTTAATTAGACTATATAAGTCCTTTTAAATAACCTTATTTTTAAGCTTAAATAAATAGCTAACTTTAATAGGTGTAATTATACGAAGGTTAAGCCTATAAGGGGATTCTAATCTTCTAACTTCCAAAAACACTACTAACGTAAACATTCTTTAATTGCTTATAATAAGCAATCTAAAGCTACTAGAAAAAGAAGTAAGCTATTTTATCTATTCCCTTTTACTTTAAAAAGCTAATATAAATTAGAAGCAGACTTTCTTAAGCCTAATAGTCCTTTTAACCTTGGTTTAAGGACTAAAAGGTCTAAGTAAGATCTATCTAGCTATTCTAATAGCTTTCAGGAAGAAGAAGCATTAAATAAGATTCTTTATTTTCTTATTGAAAATAATCTATCTTTTAATGTCTTAAATTCCTATAGTTTCCAAGACCTTCTAACCTATTATAATAAGTAAGTTATTTCCTATCTTTCTTTCTTATTTTCCTTCTAAAATAGATACTAATTTAAATTAGGGCTAGTCCTTTAATTAATAGGTGGAAGACTAAAGGTTCCTTAAATAATACCTTTAATACTAGCTTATTACAACTAAATAAGCAACTAGAGAAAAATATAGCAGACTTAGGGTTATTTTCCCTAACGTTTGATATATGGACTTTAAACACTTAAGCAGCCTATTTAGGCATTATTCTTATCTTCCTAGATATGGATTTTAAGCTTATTTATAAGCTTATTAGTAAGTAAAGATTTTATTATATTAATTAACTATAATAATTTCCTATTTAGAAGTTAGCTAATATGTTTAACTTAACTAACTTCTAAATAGGCTTTAATTAGCTTTCTGAAAGTTATACTATCTTTTATATCTATAAGGAATTTATAGAAGCTTTAAAGCCTTATCTAGCTATTAAAGTTCATTCTGTATTTAGGTAAGCTTTTTCCTTCTAACTAATTTAACCTTTAACCTTTTAAGCTAGTAAATAACCTTAATAGTATTATAAGGGATAATATAGCGAATAATAACATATTTATCTTTGCTTTTAAAGATAGCTATTAGCTATCTTTAAATTAGAGATTTAACGGTGATACTTGCTATATAGCGTATATAATTAACCTTATTGCGTAAGATATCCTAAAGGAATTCCTGTTATCTAAGGAATTAGAAGTAGCATTATCTACTTAAGGTAAGGCTATTTTAGAAGAGGTCTTTAGTCCCCTATCTAGTAGATTTATTAATACTCTTAGTTATAAGCTTGATCTAATTTAATATAGCCCTTATTACTAGATTTAAAGAATAGCTATTTTAACTAAGTATATAACTAAGGTTAAACAGCTATTAGAAGAGGGAATAAGAATGTTTCAAAGGGAAAATAAGCTTCTTACTAAGAAGAAGAAAGTCCCTTTAGGTAAGCTTCTTTTATTCCTAATCGTATTTTTAACCTTAATTTAAGCTAATATTATATTAGATAATTTAACTCGCTAGAATTCAATATATTGAATGCTAAGAGCTAGCCTGAAATTAAAAGACCCTTTAACCTGTATCTTTAAGAATATATCCAATATAGAGTTTGAAAAGGTAAATAGCTAATCTAGTATTCTTTTCTTCCTTATTAAAATATTAATATTTAAATATGGGTCTTTTTAGGAGCTATTAATTGGGACTTCCTGATGGAAGTTAAAAGACTATTTGAAGTCTTTATAAGACCTTTAATCAAGCTAGAAGGTTAATTTTACACTACCTTCTAGAAGGCTTATTATTTATTTATTAAATTTATAATAGGCTAGAAGCTTTAAAAGAAGCTTTTTCTACTAGTAGTTCTAAATGGCCTGAATTTATAACTCTTTATTTTCCTATTTTTCTATTAGTTAAATTAAACTAACCTCTTATTAGGCTAATAGCTATTTATCCCTTATTAATGCTATTAATAAGGGTATAAATAAGCTTGAAAAGTACTTTCCTAAGAGCTTAGCTAAGAAGGGTTTAGTCCGCTATAAGCCCTATCTTTATAGTAGTTAACCTGTTTAAAGTTAACTATATAAGGTATGTTTTAAAGTTACTATTTTAATTATAAGCTTATTTATAATTTACTAACTAATTAATAGAGTTAAGCAGGAAAGAGGGGACTTTTAGCAGCCTAATTGATCCTTTAATGAATTAGGTCCTAATGCTAGCTCATAAGATGAGCTATCTTCTAATTCAGGGTCTAAAGATGATTTCTATATAAGTGATATTCCTAGGGAAGAGGAATATATAACTTATATATATAAGGCAGTCTTACCTAAAAGGGTTAGTACTATCCGAATTTTCCTTAAGCTTAATTAAAATACTAACCTTAATTTAATAGACTGATATTCTGGAATATTAGAGAAATACTGTAATTTGATTTCCTAATTTAGCTATATTAGCTAGACGCTATTAAGCTATTCTAGCTACTTCTATAGTTATTAAAAGCACCTTCTCAACTAGTAATAATATTATTACTCAATTAAGGAATAGGCTATTACCTAATATAGTTAGGCAGCTTATTTTGCTTAAAAGCTAGAATAGGTCTTTTAAAAACTTAAAGGAGGAATAAGAAGAAGGAAATAAGGAGCAAATTAAAGAGGAAGCTAAGGAGGAATTCAAAGAGGAATAAGGGTTTTTTAGTCTTTTACTATTTAATTTAATTAGCTATCTTTACTTTATTTAGTTAGTTATTTATTTAATTAGCCTAAGTATCTTATCTTATAGTTATAATTAAATTGCTTTAAGCTGTTTAATAGACTATTTACTCTAGCTTTATAATTACTTTAATTAATAAGTATAAATCTATAATAGGTTTAATTATATAATTATCTTATTAAATTAAGATTATAATCTACTTTAATATAATTAGTATAAAGTGTACTAATTTTGTACTAATTAGTTAGTATTAATATAGGGCTATACTAACTAATTATTTTAGTATTTAGTTAGTATTTAGTATAGAAAAAATAGTTAGTATTAGTATAAGCCTATACTAACTAAATACTAATGTTTTTAGTATATACTAACTAATTTTATAACCCTAGGGCTTAGTCTAAATTATATGCTAGAACTTATTTAATCTAAGGGTAGGTTTAAGTCGCTTACACTATTCCTTATCCTCCCACTTATAATATAATAAGATTCTCTTCTTTTAAACCTTAAAATAACTATACCTTACTATTAACCTTTTGCAAACATTTAATAATTACCCTTACTATACCTTAGCTATATACCTAAAATTAATTCTAACTTAAGTATCTTTCTTTATAATCCTTCTTTACCCTCTTTTCGCTCCTATATTATTACTATATTATATATAATAGGTAGGTTAAGTAAAATAGAGGATATTAAGATTATAGATTATCCCTCTTTTCCCCTTAAGGAAAGTTTTTTACTATAAAATCTATACTAACTATAAGCTAAGCCTAATATAGAAATAACCTATAATTAATTTGAAGACCTTATTATTAAGACTAAAAATAAACTTAAAGTAATTATCCTAATAGCTA